>JAECMU010007787.1:0-15352 GCA_016106625.1 Dracogyra subfuscus | reverse complement strand
TAACAAATGTCTGGTGTCAGCACTTCAGCACAATGATCACAGCACCTGTATTCTGTATACCTCATTAAATATGTAACAAATGTCTGGTGTCAGCACTTCAGCAGAATTTAAGCTATGGCTGCTTGGTGCCAAAAATACAGTGATTTCAACATTTGGTCTAGTGTATGAGAGAGGAAACCTGCTGGTGCTATATATAAACTACCCTTATAAAACATACCATTGTAGTTCTCTCCCAACCAATATAATGGACATGTGTCAGAGGTGGTGATACTGATGGACATACTTAAATTAATATAAACATGTTTTGGTTGGTTGACTTACCAGTTTTGGGTGCACTTGTTATGAAGCACCAATGAAGGCTAGTTATTTGTCAAATTTTTCCCAAAATGTCAATATTTTTATACTTATATATGGACTTATTGTCTTACATACAGAAAGTGTGGTTTTTTTTAATAAATATCATTCCTAAAAAGAAATTTAAAATAATACAAAAATAAAAGGTTACTGAACAAAGTTATGTAAGTTGTGGGGTCTTTTCTCTACTATTTACTAATGAGCGCCAAACCAATCAGTAGCAAATAAAAGTTAATTGTTTCGGCTACCAAAGGTCCTGGTATATTAATAATGCACTAAGGTGTTTTTTCACAAACAAAAAAACCCCACATTAACATATTAATCTAGTTTCAGTATTACACAACAATCACCTGACTGATATCTTGTATTTTCTTGAACAGTGATTCGTTGATGATCGCTGGAGCTGTCTGTTTCAGCTGGTCCATCTCATCACGAGTAATCCCGCGTGACAGTTCTTCAAACTGAGGCTGGATCATACTCTCGTGTTCCACAGGTACCGGGCTGTTCATACCGGTCATTTCTGAAAACATGCCAAACACATTCTAAATACATGTTCTACTTAGTCATCAACAAAGATTCATTTAAACAAAAACTTTGATGGTATTTTCAAATACAATTTTTATGTCAACAAGTGGTGTGTGAATATATGGTTTTCACACATCACGAGTTGACATAAAAATCGTGTTCAGAAAAACACCATGAAATGGTCTATTTATTATATACATATTTCCAAATTTTTGACAATATTTTTCGCTTTTTGGTAATATCTTTCGCTTATCCTATCGAAAACAAATAACGCCATGATATATTTCTTCCTATGGAACTTTTCCAGAAAATTTACTTTACCATAGACTTTTAAAAAGAAATCTGATTAAACTTTATCTTTATTAACATTTATTTAACAATACTGCGCTGCAAACATACCTGACAAAGTGATCGTCTAAAAACAAAACAAGTCGAACGACGTTAAATTCTTACCCTTACACTCGATGACACTACATTGTGTCATCATTATTTAGCTTTGTATTCAATTCGGTATAGATTGTTGAAATTACTTCTTTTTCTTTTTTTCAAATACGATTAGATGCATTGGTAGTCATCAATTTAAATATAAAGAACCGAAACAAAGGGAGATAATTTAATAATGCACTTTTATAAAAAAAAGTAAATACGACTTCTATATTCTCACTGTAGCTAAAATAAAGTGAAAATATGACTTTTCACCAGAAATTACTTTTACTCTTTCCGTAGATCTATATATTTCACTGCTATGTATGTAATAAAAGAAAATATTTTGAAATCACTCCTAATATTCGTTAATAATTGATGCTAGAAAATGTACATTAAATATACTATTATACTTATGAATATAAAAGTGGGCAATGAAGCTGTCTTTTCAAAAACCAGCTCCATTGATAAAAAATTAAAGCAAACATACTTAAAACAACATAATGGCTCATAAAAGTTAAATTCTTGAATTAGATTTGTAGTTCTTTGTTACAAAATATATTTTTGCTATCAGTTTGTGTTATTGTATGAACTGGTCTCATTTTGTAACTAAAGTATCTTGGTTGTGATGTCTACAGATGTAGTTGTGTTATTTTATCAATGGTCTCACCTTGTAACATGCACATCTTGTTGTGTTATCGACTGGTCTCACCTTGTAACCTGCATATCTGGTTGTGTTATAGATGGTCTCAACTTGTAACCTGTGTATGTGGTTGTGCTATCAATGGTCTCACCTTGTAACCTGCGTATCTGGTTGTGTTAATAATGGTCTCACCTTGTAACCTGTGTATCTGGTTGTGTTATCAATGGTCTCACCTTGTAACCTGCATATCTGGTTGTGTTACCAATGGTCTCACCTTGTAACCTGTGTATGTGGTTGTGCTATCAATGGTCTCACCTTGTAACCTGTGTATCTGGTTGTGTTATCAATGGTCTCACCTTGTAACCTGTGTATGTGGTTGTGCTATCAATGGTCACACCTTGTAACCTGCATATCTGGTTGTGTTACCAATGGTCTCACCTTGTAACCTGCATATCTGGTTGTGTTATCGACTGGACTCACCTTATATCCTGCGTATCTGGTTGTTTTATCAACTGGACTCACCTTATAACCTGTGTATCTGGTTGTTATCGACTGGACTCACCTTGTAACCTGCATATCTGGTTGTGTTATCGACTGGACTCACCTTGTAACCTGCGTATCTGGTTGTGTTGTCTGCGAATGTGTGTCTGGTAGACGTGGGGCTG
The DNA here is from genome assembly GCA_016106625.1 of Dracogyra subfuscus. Taxonomy (NCBI): domain Eukaryota; kingdom Metazoa; phylum Mollusca; class Gastropoda; order Neomphalida; family Peltospiridae; genus Dracogyra; species Dracogyra subfuscus. Next base: position 12,742 of record JAECMU010007787.1, on the reverse strand, counting down.
CTGGTCGACAGGCACACAGTGAACCAGGTAGTACTCCAGGTGGCGCCACAGGATAAACAGGCAGTTCTCAATAATGTCTTTGTCAGTTAAAGATCAGTGTCGAACAAAACAAGTTACAATACATAAAACCAGTTACAAACACAAAAGTATGTTTCACATTTAATTATAAGTATTGTATGTTATTTCTTTTACATTCATCTGAGTATGAACAAAAACAAATCATCCGCAAACTTACGTAAGGATGGCTTTTCCATTCATCCAGTTTGCAGATGATTTTTATTTTTGAGGCATACCCCGATGAATGTAAAAGAAATAACAGACAATACTTAATTAAAACACAAAAGACGAAATTACAAAAACAAAACACCAAGGTACTGAAGATAAAAGCAGTGTTTATGTTAGCAGACAACATTATATGAAATATCTCAATCAGTTGAAAATCAATAACACACATTATTAACAGCAAAACACAGATGGCACTCTCCTACATACTCAACTGGAAATGTTTAGGAGAGGCAAATTGATCACTCTGCAATGAAATGTTTAATTCATTTTATTTGAAACTTCATGTGATTATTGCTGACCTGGCACCATTTCTGAAGAGTGATCTTGAGCTCAACTTGCTTTTGCTCATGGCAAAGACAGCATATTTATAGGATATTAAACAAGCTTCCGTTTTGTATCATATTGATATCCTGAATGAAATAATTTTCAATTGTCACAAGTTTTAGGGATATGAACAGTATACGAAATGGTAGCAAATTTAATATTCACTTCCCATACCCACAATTGATCTTGATTTATATCACTCAACTCGTTTAGTTGAAGTTCGATGATGTTGAAGTGTTATATCCCACATGACGTTCTAGTCTAACGTGTCACTAGATATTTACCAAGATATTTTTAATGATATGGGTTAATGTATTAGAAGCATCAAATGGTGAGTTCTGAAGGATACATGCGTAATGCTGGAGTTCCTTTGCCTTGTAGGACACAATCTTCTGTAGGCGTTTCCTGGCGATCTCCTGACGCTGCTGGGATGACATCTTCTCCGTACTGCCCAGACCAGCCAGCTGAAGAGAAACACATGTTAAACGTTTTCTAACTAAAACATATTTACAACACTAGCAGCTAACAGGTAAAAATCTGATTTAATAGTGTTAATGTCAGTGGAGAGTTTGGTTTGACATCTAGGTCGTCACCATGGTGGAAATAATAACGTGTCTTTAAGTCTATATCATATATGGGATATTGTTATGTGATACCACCAGGCCCTAATCTTGCCGGCGAAATTAGCATTTTCTTCGCCAAAAGTCGACTCGAGTCACCGAGTTAGTGAGAATTCAAAAACATCGTAATATTTTGGACTTAATCCAATTTCAAAAACAATATCATACAACAGACATCACGATCCCGACTTGTTTATTGTCAAAGCTTACTTAGCAACTTGTTGTCATATGTCAGACAGTGTTTTTTCTTTGGCGTCAGACTGTATCCTCAAGTAATTGCAAACTGTCTGATTTGATGAAATAATCAACTGATCAAGGTAAAACATTATTACATCAAATCAAAATCAACCAACAAATGTTAATATTCATGCCAGTTTCTGTAGTGAAGAGATTAAATACATGTCATAGTCTAATGTTGACATTCTTCAGATACATCCATAAAAATGTTCTTCAAAGTGACATGTGTCGTGCAGTGGGCCATGACCAGTCAAGCATTGTTAATCCTCAGCCACATTCATTTCAGTAATGCCACAAAATACTAATTAATACTTAATTTTAGCATAACGGCACATTATCAACTACTTAATAATATCACATTTTTAATGAAACATAACTGTTTTGTTTAAACTTTATTATCGGAAGTAGTATTTTCTATTCTAATACAACTTTCATATAAGCCTTTTTTCCATTGGTTAATTTTCGTGATAAATCAGACAATAGATGTAGGCCGTCATGGGCAACCAGGATTTATCATGATGACAAAATTCTGAGAACTTGTCCGATATGCTGTCACTTAGCCTCATGTGTGGTGTTTTCATTAGTATACTAATTCCGCATCTTCCATTATATTTAAACGTCGATATAAATAATTTTCAAAAATATTACTAACTTCAAATAAAAATGATGTTATTGTTACTATGTTGTTATTATTTTGTGCCATTTAACACTAATGGGTATCCCAGACCCTAGACACATCTTTAATTCATCAGTGTCCATCAGTACGCTAGATATTTTACACACTAATCAGCACTCCCCGTGAAGTTTACCTCCTTCAAGTCCTCGGTACTGAGATCATAGATCCCAGCCAGTTTCTGCGAGTGTTGGCGGTGACTGTCGAACACGGCCAGGAAGCGAGTACAGCACTGCTTCAACTGGTACACCACAATGCCCAGGTTCGGGGACTGGTTCACGCCCAAGTTCGTATACTGCAACTCTGTAAAATAGGACATGGTTATTAACATTTTTGGGATAAGACTCAGAAATCGAAATACCTCTAGATAGCAAGAAAGAAAACCTGTTGCCACCACATAGGCTACTTCCCCCTAAAAGCAATTTGCCAAGAATAAAAGGTGACTCATCCAAGAATCAATTCAACTCAGGTGAGTGCTTTACACTTGAGATCCATCATATATAAAATATTTTAAATAACTTCATCATACTTGTATACCATAAGCAATTTTTGTCCGGATTTTATGCCTTATAAGGCAAGAAAGGAAATGGGTTTTTTATTTAGCGATGCACTCAACACACATTTATTTACTATTAAATGACATCCAACATATGGTTAAGAATGACACAGATAATGAGAGAGGAAACCCACTGCTCTCACTCCATGGGCTACTCTTTTCGATTAGATGAAAGTGATCTTCTTAAATACACCACACACTGGTTGGAAGGAAAACTGGAGAAAACTGTGTTTTCTCTTTTATAGATACATTACCAGTCCTCAAACAAGTGCACTCGGGGAAAAAGAAGGAAGTTACAGTCATGTGACCAGAACTAGAGAGCAGTAGGTAGTAGAAGAATTTAGGCCATCCCATTGGCTGTTAGGATGTTCGGACCAGACCACTTGCGTGGGGGAGAGTGCACTTATTTGAGGACTGGTAATGTGAAAAGAAATAACACAATGGGCCCATTATAACACGGGATTTTCTTATGAAAGGAATCTTTACTGACAAGTGCACATCATTTTAATTAATGTTATTTCAGTGTCCTAATTTTTAGCCCTCCTACAAGCATTTGCGTGTGTCAGACTATTTTTCTTCAGATGGTGTTTCTTATTATTATTGTGGTAAAGTACAAACCTTCAGAAGCCTGTATGTCTCTTACATTGCCTTCTTCCAAACACGGACCAAACAGAATCCGACTGTACTGAGAACATGGACCTGAAAACATATTTAAAATCATATTAATCAAGGGCGTATATCATCAAGTCAAATATTGTGCAGATTACAGCAGTTTTAAATACTCACAGCACTTTTTTGCTATGGACTAAATTAGATTTTATTTCTTTTGCCAGTGCACCAAGACTGGTATGTCTAAGGCCATGGTATGTGTTATCCTGTCTGTTGGATGGTGAATATGAAATATCCCTTACTACTAATGAAAATGTAGCAGATGTCCTCTCTTAAGACTATGTCAAAATTACCAAATGTTTGGCATCCAATAGCAGATGATTAATAAATCAATGTGCTCCAGTGGTGTCGTTAAATAAGAAACAAACTTTATATCTGGACTTTGTATCAAAGGCTGTGGTATGTGTTATCCTGTTTGCAGGATGGTGAATACAAAATGTCCCTTGCTACTAAATGAAAAATGTAGGTTTCCTCTCTTAAAACAACATGTCAAAATTACCAAATGGTTGACATCCAATAAACTAATGTTCCTCAGTGTCATGAAAAAACTAACTTTATATTTGGGTGTTTTTTAACGACAATATGCTTTGTATCAAAGGCTGTGGTATGTGTTATCCTGTCTGTGGTATGGTGAAACAAAAACTAAAAAATCCCTATATATTTGCTTTGTTTTCCACAACATGTTTGTTTGCTATAGAAAGTTTTTGAAGTGACACACACACCTGACTCTGTCAAGAGAGACCTGCAGAAGGCTGCGATGTTGGATGCAATCTCCTCATAAGCCAGGGCAATCTCTGCTTTCACATCCTCCGACGCGTGTTTCTCCTCTAGCTTCTGCAGCTGTTTGGAGAACTTGTCCGAGAAGCTGTAGTGCGTTAACAGCGACAACATCTGTCTCTGGATTCGAGTCCGCTGACCCTGGAACTCAACCAGAGCTGTACCGCTGTCCAGGTACTCCAAGCCCAGCTCATCTGAAATGAAATGAAAGAAAAATGTTTAGCAAAATACCTATACAGTCTTTGTTTGGTTAAAGTTTGCCTGTATTACTGGCAAAAGATTTCTTTTCAATCTGTTTGTTCAATTGGTGTCTAATATACAATTATTTTGACATTTCATCAATAAAGTTAACAGTTTGTTTTGTTTAATGACATGATTTATTAATCATCAGCTATTAGATTGTCAAACATAATTCTGATATATAATTTTAAAGAGGAAACCCGCTACATTTTTCCATTACTAGCCAGGGATCTTTTATATGCACTGTCCCATAGACAAGACAGCACATATCACAGCCTTTGACACACCAGAGCATTGGTTGGAACAAAAGCAAATATTAAAGGCGCAGACCCTAGTTTCAACATGTAAACATGGACATTTAAGTTTGGTTAATCTCCAAACCTGTAACACATTAGGATAAAATTACATCAGAGTGAATTCAGAATCTGTGATGTTAAAACAGTGAAATACCCTAAAATATAGACTAGAGCTCAAATCCATAACAATTACTTCTCAGACGTGTGTTTTTAAAAATATGAAAAATGCATTTTTACATTAAAATCCATCAGGATGACAAGAAACACTTCAGATGTATGGAAATGAATAATCTAAACAATGACATCCAAATAAAGTATGAGTTCAGTTACCAACAACGGCTCTAATAGTGAAAAATATGCCTTGGTGTTTAACAACTGGGGTCTGTCGCTTAAAGATGGAATAAATAGAGGTTATTTCCAGTGTTTTTCGGTATCGTCAATATCATATATTATGAATAAAAATTGTATTATGCGAGCCTCTGGCAAGCATAATACATTACTTTTATTCCTAATATATGATACTGACAATACCGAAATACACGAGGGTAATAATCTCTTTATCATATAAGCTCAAGCTTAATACAACATGTTTTTGTAAATTGTCCGCCATTACTAGATATTCAAATGATGTAAGAATATGTTGCGCTGTCTATTTTTGAATGGAAATGACATCAAACTCGAATGACGTCATTTTGAATGTCCTTACATCAAAATAAAGTTATGTCTAACGTTTTTTGTTTTCTGAACGCTGGACAGCTTTCAGTGTCAAATTGCCACTGAAATGTTTCATTTGATGATTATGAATGAATACGTCAATCATGAAGTATCAATTAAGTATGTTTGCTTAAATGTCAATAAACCTAGTGACGAGACCTCGTCTAATTTACATCTAATTTGCAAAGTTATCATATTCTTAAAGTATGTGATGTGAAAAATATCACATACTTTGATTGCACTAAAAATGTAAGATGTTATATGATAAAAAGGAATATTTGTTTAATGACACTACAACAGTTTATTTATAAACTACGGCTATATGGCGTCTAACATATAGTTACTTTGACAGTGATGGCAAGCGTGACAAGCACTTAGTTTCATACCAAAAGGGAAATACTGTGGATTGACATTTTACTTCATTTATTGTTATCCACATAGGTTTGTGATGTTCCCACAAACTGATGTTTGTTTCCTTTGATAATGAACAGTAAAAACATTAATTGTACTAGGACTTTCAAAGCAAAAACCCATAACTTACTGTGGAAGCTGGCTCTAGCAATGACCGCTGTAGTGAGCGCCAACTCTCGCAGCATCGCTAGATTCATGGATGGTTTTCTACCATGCAGGATTGCGTTTATAACCTCTCCGTGAGACATCAAAAATAACATCACCTGAAAGGTGAATACATAAACCGTTACCATGGATTTCTAATATAACAGTAAAGCTCAACACCATTAATTGGTATCCAACTCCCTTTGCTGGCCATCACATTGCACATAAGTGATAAAAGTGGTCAGTAATAGCATGCTGGATATAACAAGAGTGCCGAATTTACAAACCTGTTTTCCTTAAATGCAGGCATTTAATATATAACATTACAAAGCATTTAAGACATGTTGAAGTGAGCTGATGTGCCAGTTGTAAGCATCATGCCAAGAGTTTGACAGGAAACAGTTTAGAGCTAAACCATGTGAATTACAAATGAATGAATAAATGAATGAATGAATGAATGAATGAATGAATGAATGAATGAATGAATGAATGAATGATCAAATGACATAATGAATGGATGGTTAATCAATCGGATAAATGAATCAGTTAAACTATGTAAATAACAAATAAGTAAAGGAATAATTGAATGAATGAACAAATGAATGAATGAATGAATGAATGATCAATCAATCAATCAAACAAAGGAATGAACAGACAAACAAACCACATCACAAAGGAAATCCAGCTATTGGGTATAAATACCTGAGCAGCAACATCTTTGTTCTCAATGCCGTGTGAAGTCAAGATGGCCAGACACAGTTTGAGAGCAGAGAAGAGCAGGATGCGATAGCGTGTCAGGGGACTCGGAATAAACTCATCTTCCATCATTCCCTGTGACACATCACCAGCCGGACTGTACGAAACAAAAATAAAATAAACATATATAAAGAAAGTATCAATGTGTTCTGTTATCCAAGATGATGGAAACTGAAGATCAATGAATGAAAATATAATTTAAATGTAACGTAGCTCAAACTTTACATTTTACTTCCTAATACAACGTATACTTTTTTTCGTACGTCTGAAATAAAATCCAATTTGAGCTTCTATAAGCATTAAGACACGAGTAAAATCAAGGCAAACTGAAGATCACTCCCTGAAACGGTACAAGGCGAGCACTCACATGTATACTGAACAAAAAAAGAAACTTCCGATTTGCACATATAGTATTTGTTGTGTTAAAGAATTCATTGTGTAATGAAATTATATAGGTAGTATTAGCCTTGAGTTGTATTGTCAGGATTCACGACTTTTTATTGATTATTTTTGCACTGTTAATCGCCGACAATTTGAAATTCCATTCATGGTTCGACATGTCCCGTGTAGTATTCAGTCAATTTGTTTTACTTGTCTTACTGACATTGTTTTCCAGTGAACGAAAACGCTTCAAAATTTGCCAAAAAATTAATGTTTTTTTACATTGTAGCATTTTTAGTATGCCAAGAATACCCCAAAATGTATGCGAATGGGCAATTGGCATGCTTGACGCTGGCATGTCGACGGAAGACATTGCAAGGCATCTTGAGAGTTCTAGTAGAGCGATACATAATCTTCACGTAAGATTTCAAATGACAGGAAGCACCAACGACTTGCCACATCTTGGACATCCGCGTGTTACAACTCGTAGTCTTTGTTACTTCAGAGCGGGCAGCATGGCCCAGTGGTAGAGTGCCCGCCTGATGCGTGGTCGGTCTAGGATCGATCCCCGTCAGCTGACCACTGGGGTTTTTTCTCGACATAACCATATGTCCGACGCCGATATAACCGTACTTAAAATGTGTTGAGTGCGTCGTTAAACAAACCAAAAAAAATAAAAAATTGTTACTTCAGTTGTGATGCACTGGCTGGAATAAAAATAGTCCAATGGGTCCACTGATGGGGATCGATCCTAGACTGACTGTGTATCAAATAACACTTTACTAATGGCTACGTCTCGCCCCTCTCCCCAACTGACCAGGGAGCGAAAGTCAGAACTTGTATTTCCTGATGAAGACTTTAAGACAACCAGAAAGACACTGCATATACAAACACTGATGTTCTAAATAAGAAAATCTACTAACACATTATTTTTGCCATTATAAAGACTGTATTCCTCAGAAACATGGCTGCAAACTCGTGACAGCCACCTTTAATAAAGACTGAATATAGTTTTTTAAACATACATCGACACAAACATCCACCGATGCTGGGTTTGAAATTTGCCAAAAAATATGGTGGCCCCAAAAATAATAATGGATGATGGCAAATTATAGTAAGTGAACCATGAGCAAGATTTCAATGTGGATACAAATGTTTAAAGAAGAACACCCACATAATATTTAATATTTGGACGACTAATGCCCTTATTTTTTTAATATTGAAGTTGCCCAAACAGGATATTTGTCATAATTAGTGACCTGGGCACAGGCCGTTTCGAGCCCTGCACTGATGTAACAATGACAACAGATCTAATGATACAACATGCCACTTACTTCGCTATCTCTGGCCGGAGATCAAAGAACCCACAAGACGACAGTTTCTGCATGATGCTGCACCTCAACAGAAGATGTGCCCCTTCGGACGTCTCACCGATCCTCGTTAACAGACTCTGCAATAGTCAAATACATTAATCTAATTATATTACATATCAATATGACATGACAATTAAAGTTTGTTTTGTTTAACGGCACAATTAGAGCACAATGATTTAACAGCTTTTCATCAGCTAATAATGGCCATCTTTGACTCTCAGCTATACAATGCTTGATACAAAACAATATACAGGGCTGAATTTATGCAGTCTGTTTTTCTTAAATACAGGTGTTTAAACACTGCAAAAGTACGTAGTTACATGAATGTACGTCAACAGGCTTTGTGAATTCATCACACAGTGTTTTCACTTCTGCATAGTTTGGTAGATATTTAAATATTAATACTCTGTAAATACATAAATACTAATACTCACCATCTTCAACTGATTGATGTTCAGTGTTTTGAGCCGTGCAGGGTTTAGTAAATATTTAAATGCTAATATCACCATCTTTGACTGGAAGAAGTAGTGTTTTCAGCTGTGTTAAGTGACTAATACCCACCATCTTTGACTAGTAGATGTACAGTGTTTTCAGCTGTGTTAAGTGACTAATACCCACCATCTTTGCTGGTAGATGTACAGTGTTTTCAGCTGTGTTAAAGTCACTAATACCCACCATCTTTGACTGGTAGATGTACAGTGTTTTCAGCTGTTAAGTGACTAATACCCACCATCTTTGACCGGTCGATGTACAGTGTTTTTAGCTGTGTTAAGTGACTAATACCCACCATCTTTGACTAGTAGATGTACAGTGTTTTCAGCTGTGTTGTCACTAATACCCACCATCTTTGCTGGTAGATGTACAGTGTTTTCAGCTGTGTTGTCACTAATACCCACCATCTTTGCTGGTAGATGTACAGTGTTTTCAGCTGTGTTAAGTCACTAATACCCACCATCTTTGACTGGTAGATGTACAGTGTTTTTAGCTGTGTTAAGTCACTAATACCCACCATCTTTGGCTGGTAGATGTACAGTGTTTTCAGCTGTGTTAAGTCACTAATACCCACCATCTTTGACTGGTAGATGTACAGTTTTACACATCTAACATTATTAGAAATGAAATAGTTATTTATATATTTAATTTTATTTACAATATTAAAAAATCTATTTTTATTAATTCTTTTCATAAAGATAGTGATAAAATAAAAAATTTTTTAAATATTTTGTGGATAACTTTGACTAGTAGATGTACAGTGTTTTCAGCTGTGTTAAGTCACTAATACCCACCATCTTTGACTGGTAGATGTACAGTGTTTTCAGCTGTGTTAAGGTACTAATACCCACCATCTTTGGTTGATGTAGTGTTTTTGGCTGTGTTAAGTCACTAATACCCACCATCTTTGACTGGTAGATGTACAGTGTTTTCACCTGTGTTAAGGTACTAATACCCACCATCTGTGACTGGTAGATGTACAGTGTTTTCAGCTGAGTTAAGTCACTAATACCCACCATCTTTGACTGGTAGATGTACAATGTTTTCAGCTGTGTTAAGTCACTAATACCCACCATCTTTGACTGGTAGATGTACAGTGTTTTCAGCTGTGTTAAGTCACTAATACCCACCATCTTTGACTGGTAGATGTACAGTGTTTTTAGCTGTGCAGGGTTCGGTTCAAGTATTTTCTGCAGGTGTATGTCATCATGCAGCAGACTGTCGACAAGGTGCTGGAGGTAACCCTTGGCGCTGAGGAAAGTCATCCACTGCTGGAAGTAGTCGATCGAAACCACCATGTCCAACAATGATAGCGCCAGCATCTACAAACAAGAAATCCACTCAATTACACATTTTATCCATCATAAGACTGGTGGGGAAAAAAGAAAGTTAGTTTTTCTGCTTGAAATTTGTGATGTAAAATATATTACTTATTTTTAAGTCTATTAAAACAGAAGTTGTATGAGGTATTATTCAATGCTCTGTAATATCAAGTAGTTATATCTTCTAAATGTCCACAATACATTTTAATTCTAAACATTTTATTTCTGAACTTTTATTTAACATACATAAAATTGATTTCGAAAATTAATTTTACACAATGGCAGAATTTTTAGTTTTCTCTTCACTCTGGGACCGTTAAACTGCATTCATTTTATACCATTGATATAAAGCATCAAAACATTTGTTTAAAATTGCTTTTAAAATAATGTGTTTGTTTTACACATTTAACATTATTAGAAATGAAATAGTTATTTATATATTTAATTTTATTTACAATATTAAAAAATCTATTTTTATTAATATTTTGTGGATAACTTTCAAAGCTGGAAATGTCATACAGTTTTATTTTTTAAAAGCATTTATTGGTCTGCCTACCCAATATAACAATACCACCTTTATTAGGGGTGGAAACGTGACCTGTAAAAAAGAGGAAATCTAGAGGGGTCCCAGAAATTCTTGAAATTCTAGGTTAAAATCTGTGCCATCTGACACAGTTTGGAGTAAAGAAAGATTAAAATGCGAGGAAACACTGAAAACAGCTGATCCGAGTAGTATTCCTACCCCTGCTTTATGAGTTATTAAAGAAGCTAAAAGCCATACTAACTCTGCCAATGTCATGTCCATCGCATGCGTCCCGACACACAATTTCCATGAAGCTGTCTCCGTACGAGTGGATGGTGGCCAGGTTCTCCTTCGACAGCTGTTCATACTCTGTGTCCTTCTCGCCCAACACGCGGTCTATACTTGCTTCATCAGGCTCTGGAATATTGACATTCATGTGTCACGAAAAACCACCGATAAAGTCATGAATATTATCTTCTATTTCATAAAACATCAGATTTATATAGTAGTTAAAACAAACATTATGATATAATTTGATATTAATAAACCATTATAAAAAATTAAACCGCTTATTAGAAAAGTGAAACGAAAAATAAAAAAAGTAAAATGTTTAAGCCCATTTTTCACCAAGTGCATTCCCTACACACCACATACCCATGCAGGGCTTGAACTTAAGAAATCGTCTCCCACAACAATTTAAACACAAAATTGCCGAACTGACACGGCCCACTGGCAATTTAAAGCCTGTCTACAGCATTTGAAAAAAAGAGAAGACTTTGCAGCAAATAAATAAGACTGAAAGGTTATTTTGGTGCATGTAGACATATTTTAAATGTACAATGTTACAGGAGCCTTACCCACAGCAATTGTGTGCCGTCAGTGATGCTCCCAACCTACAGTAATTTATATCTCAACGACAGAATTTGTTGTCAGTGCCGTTGTTAAGTTCGAGCCCTGTCCATGGACTGGTCGAAACATCCGAACAGCCAAATGGCTAAAATCCTCTACTTCATCTCGAGTAAGAAGTCAGTTTAAAGGATGTAAAGCAATTAGGACATCATACAGGTTATGACGGATTACCAAAAAATTAAATGAGTTGCCTGATTTTTTTGTTTTAATCCATAAAGGTTTGCAAATTGATTTTCAATTCTCCAAGGCCTGAAACAATTGATAAACAAACTATAAATAAAGAAGACTGAGTTTACGTTTTGTTGTGAGCGTCGCTGGTTTCTGGGCTATCTGGAGATAATACAGCAGTGCTCCGTATAGGTTGGCTCGACTTCGCTGAGCCCTCCCTCCTGAAATACAACACTTTACAATGTACGTACAAACATAAAGAACAGATAACAGTGATTACATAGCCATTAAATCTTACTATATAAATACAGTCCTGAATACAACACTTTACAATGTAGGTACAAACATAAAGAACAGATAACAGTGATTACATAGCCATTAAATCTTACTATATAAATACAGTCCTGAATACAACACTTTACAATGTAGGTCCACACATAAAGAACAGATAACGGTGATTACATAGCCATTAAATCTTACTATATAAATACAGTCCTGAATACAATCATTGAATACCCCTTTTTGTATTCAACTCTACAACTGAAACTATGTTTCCAAACTCAAAAAACAACTTGTGGTCAGAAAGGAAAGGGGACATTGGCATGCAATAATAATAAAATGGCAACAAAGAAAGAAAGAAATGTTTTATTTAACGACGCATGCAACACATTTTATTTACAGTTATATGGCGTCGGACATATATGGTTAAGGACCACACAGATTTTGAGAGGAAACCTGCTGTTGGCACTTCATGGGCTACTCTTTCCGATTAGCAGCAAGGGATCTTTTATTTGCACTTCCCACGGCAGGATAGCACAAACTATGGCCTTTGTTGAACCAGTTATGGATCACTGGTTGGTGTAAGTGGTTTA
>JAECMU010007780.1:0-17355 GCA_016106625.1 Dracogyra subfuscus | reverse complement strand
TTGGTCATCCTGATGTTTTTTAATATCACAAAATGCATTTGTCATATTTTTAAAAAGGCACGTGCCTCTGAGAAGTAACAATTATGTAGTCGAGTTTTATTCAATTTTAGAGGGTATTTCACCATTTCAGAGTCAAAGACTCATGATTAACTCAATTGTAACTTTAACAAAATGTGTTACAGGTTTGTAAATTAAACTAAACTTAATGTTAATTTTCATGAACTGAAACTAGGGTATGTCCCTTTAAAAACTACAATTTACAAAGGAGTAGGCATGATATTGAATATTCATATTTACAAAATAAGACTCAAATTGACAAAGTTTTTTTTTTTTGGCACTAGCCGTCGGGCTAGTTATAATAGTTATTTAAAACTTATAAAAGCCCAACACTGAATACCACTAGCCATGGCAGTGGGGCTACCATAATCTAGAAGCCCTGCCCCCACCCCCCCCAGCTCCGTCAGTCAAGCCCAACTAAGTGTCGGTGTGCACCTAACTATATATCAGTTCGCCCCCTACCCCAATATTATGTACAGTAAAATTTTAAAAGGATGACTTCATTGGATTTTAATTTTTAATAAAACAAATTTATTTGTTGTATATGTCAGAATACATATAGGTATATATTAACACCACATATATCATATTTAATACCAAATAAATTATAAGTTGATTCTTTAGATAATAATTAACCATGATTCTTTAGATAATAATTAACGAGGTACAAAGAATTGTGGATTACCTGTTCCAAGTGAATGAATATTGTAAACCCAAGCCTCTGGTTTTGCAGAGGCAGATTTGGTATTCATTGAAATTTGAGTTGAAATAGTAATGTTAGTACGAAGTACAAGTGAGGACAGTGTCTGTACAGAACTGATAACAGTGTTTTTCACAGTCAAATAGGGGAACCTTTGTCTGAAGTTCTGGAATCTTTTACCCATTTTGGTGGGGGAGTAGTGTTCACTCATTCTTAGGAATGAGTATGGCTGACTGGTCTTGCTCTTTTCATAAGCATTCAGACATAACTTAAACACCAGTGTGAATTACATTTGAGGTGCAATTAAACAATTCTCCACAAGGCTCAATGAGTAGGTGTATACCACTTACACCGATCAGTGATCCATAATTGGTTCAACAAAGGCCATGGTTTGTGCTATCCTGTCTGTGGGAAGTGCAAATAAAAGATCCCTTGCTGCCAATCGGAAAGAGTAGCCCATGAAGTGGCGACAGCAGGTTTCCTCTCAAAATCTGTGTGGTCCTTAACCATATAACCGTAAATAAAATGTGTTGAGTGCATCATTAAATAAAACATTTCTTTCTTTTTCAGTTAAACAATACTGTAGAATATTTATTCTTACTTAGTCCACTACAGTTCAAATAACATTGAATTTACTTTTAAAATCTTACCCAACATTCACCAAATCCAGTAGTCCTCAATTCCACAGGGTTCACACTTAATGGTCGCCCGATCACCCCCGGTGACTGAAAAAAAACACCAGATGACTGAAAACCCTCAGTAAGGTTGCCCGCCTGGCGACCAATTTTTAAAAGCAAAATTTAAATCAATAATTAATAAATAAAGTATTATTCAGGCAAGTGAAAATAGAGCTGGGCAAGTGAAAGTGCTGTCACCACTTGCCAGGATGCCAGTGCACCACAATTGGCATATCAAAGGCTGTGGTACATACTACCCTGTCTGTGGGATGGTGCATATAAAAGATCTGTTGCTGCTAATTGTAAAAAGTAGCCCATGAAATGGTGACAGTGGGTTTCCTCTCTCAATATCTTTGTCGTGACTGGTCCTTAGCCATATGTCTGATGCCATATAACCGTAAATAAAATGTGTTGAATGCATTGTTAAATAAAATATTTCCGCCTTCTTCCTTGCATTACTTTAATAAATGACAGCTAGTGACTTTCACAGATATTTAGTAACACATTTGCATTAGTTTGACACCCAATAGCCGATGGTTTTTGTGTACTAGAGTGTCATTAAATATTCATTCATTGATTCAAGATTTGTCGAAAATTGAATTATACTGAATTATATCTCTAGAAATGCACTAGTTTCTAGTCGTGATTGTTAGAATGTAAACATTGTTAATTGTGATGTTAGTACGTTCAGCCATAGGCATGCATTACGAACCTTAACCATGTAGAAATTCCAGCGTCGAGTGGGAAACACAACCTGTATGATGTCCGCCTGGTGAACCTGCAGTACGTCAGTGACATCAAAGTGATCAGTGAACCGGAAGGCCAAGCACCTCCGCTGACCAGTCTCAACATGACACGCGTGAGTCGTATTTCTAGTCCGCTGTCTTACTGTTAACTGTCAGGGCTAGTTGTGGGTGATCTGAAGTTTTTAGTCGAACTACAGGGTATAATCTACCATACATTTTGGGGCCAGTGAAAGGCCCCATTCCCCTAATGTAAATTCCCAATCCAATACCAAACTTTTCCCAATTACAGCCCTACAGTTTCCCAATTAGGATTTCCAAAGTTGCTAAGTTAAAGAAAGAAACAGCTGTTTTTACGGTATTGCTTTAATGGGTTGTGATGACTTTTCAACAATAGCCTATAGCAAAATGATTGAGGCAAGCAATAAACTACTCGTCAGTTGTAAGTTTTAGTCGAGTATGAGATGCATGCGAGTCCCTACTCGCCTCTCACGGAGAGGCCTGGTATTGGGATTTTTGAAAAAACCCTTTTTTTGTATTTGAAATGTTATTTTTTTTCCCATTGACCAAAAGGACCCTTAAAGCGCTCTCCCACTGCTCCGTTTCTCCTTCCGTTTCCTATCCGTTTGACATCCGGAAGGTACTGGCAGGAAACTAAATGATGCGGACCAAGTTTGGAATGAACTAGTAGGATACTTTAAATTCGGCTCCGTTTTCGCGTGAAACGAAACGTCATCCGGAGGGAGATTTGGAAATTAAGAAATGTTTAAAATAATCGCCAGAACGTCTCCGTTGGCTTGTTCGGAAGCAGGTTGGATGGGATACTTATAGGATACGATCAGATCGTATGCCATGCGGACGAGGTTTGGGACAGTCGGAACACACGTTTCATACGGTTCGGTCGTTCAGCCGTTTGGTTCGACCCCAGTACAAAACGTATCGCACCAGTATCCCATCCGCTGTAAGCGTTCTCGGATGGTATTTGGTCAGCGTTCAGTCCAAATCCTGCTAGTACTAAACAACACCTGTCTGCACTCTACCAGAACATACTAACATGAAAGGGAAGCAACTTAACGACTTGACGAAGCACACAGAAGGGAACTAGGCGAATGCTGGGGGCAAACCTTTTGGTCGGAAGGACCACGGATAGAATTTCAAATATTGCTAGATACTGACCGTTTCGCTACATTTTGGTCGGATCGAGGTCGGATAGAGAAACGGAGCAGTGGGACTGGGCCATTAAAAAATTGTCTAGATTATACCCTGAATTATATATACATGTATGCAGCTTCAAAAATGTCAAAAGCACAGTTATTTTCCAATACATTTCAAATTATTTTGCCAATTGAATTGGGAGAGTGATAAAGCTTGCCGTATCCTTGTACTAATTAGCCGAGTGACAGAATAAGAGCCTAATTCACTAAACTCTCGCAACTTTGCGATCTCGCAGTGCTATACTAAAAGACTTGCAAAGAGGATGCATTGTTGTCTAGCAAAGAGACCTTTGTGAATTTGGCCCCTGATATTTATGACACTAGAGGTCACCATTCACTGTGATATTACAAATGCACAATGTAAACAAATGCTCTAGGATATGTCCAAGCAAAAACGACCATGCACGATACCCAAGTGATACATTTTCTTTTCTTTAGGACTACGTAATAGGCCAGTCTTGTGATTTTAGATGGGGGAAAGTCTACTTTGTCAAGGGTTTTACAGAATTACTTATAGTAATAAAGCAGGACGGCTGGTAAAGTCCATTACAATTTGAGGTTATCATACAATACCCTGTGATCTTAAAGGGACATACCCTAGTTTTTAAACACTAAGACATAGTTTTGACTATTAGAGGCGTTTTTTGATGACTGAAATCATACTTTACTTAAATTTTATTGTTTAAAGTATCCATTTCCGTACATTCGAAGTGTTTTTGGTCATCCTGATGTTTTTTAATATCACAAAATGCATTTCTCATATTTTTAAAAAGGCACGTGCCTCTGAGAAGTAACAGTTATGTAGTCATGTTTTATTCTATTTTAGAGGGTATTTCACCATTTCAAAGTCAAAGACTCATGTTTCACTCAATTGTAACTTAATAAAAAATGTGTTACAGGTTTGTAAATTAAACTAAACTTAATGTTAATTTTTATGAACTGAAACTAGGGTATGTCCCTTTAATAAAAGAGGCACGTCTGTTTAGTGTGTTTAGAGTGTCTGGGGACATTCAAAATATACACCTGACAGTCAAGAAACCACAGGTACAGGCCATGGAAAGAAAATACATTTACATTTTGATGGTTTATATATCAATGATTTATATTTCGATGGTTTATATCAATGATTTACATTTCGGTGGGTTATATCAATGATTTACATTTCGATTGTTTATATCAATGATTTACATTTCGGTGGTTTATATCAATGATTTACATTTCAGTGGTTTATATCAATGATTTACATTTCGGTGGTTTATATCAATGATTTACATTTCGGTGGTTTATATCAATAATTTATATTTAGGTGATTTATATCAATGATTTACATTTCGGTGGTTTATATCAATGATTTACATTTCGGTGGTTTATATCAATGATTTACATTTCGGTGGTTTATATCAATGATTTACATTTAGGTGGTTTATATCAATGATTTACATTTCGGTGGTTTATATCAATGATTTACATTTCGGTGGTTTATATCAATGATTTATATTTAGGTGATTTATATCAATGATTTACATTTCGGTGGTTTATATCAATAATTTACATTTCGGTGGTTTATATCAATAATTTATATTTAGGTGATTTATATCAATGATATACATTTCAGTGGTTTATATCAATGATTTACATTTCGATGGTTTATATCAATGATTTACATTTCAGTGGTTTATATCAATGATTTACATTTCGGTGGTTTGTTGATTTACATTTCGGCGGTTTTCAGATCAAGAGCCGGGTTCGACAGAGTCTGGATGAGAAGAGGAAGCAGATCAACTACGTAGGGGTTGGCGTCCCCGAGGAGGGACAGAGGTTATTCTGGGCCATCGTCAAAACGTGAGTTTTCACTCTCCTTTATAAACCTTTTTATTGACATACACTTTGTGACATTGTGGAGTACAGGTTATTTTTATAAGTCTGTAAGTTTCAACAATTAGTCAGCTTTATTTGCCAATATAATTTATACAACCAAGAACATGCCAGATATACAAAGATGAGTATTCTAAAGCAACTGTTTGTTTCAACGAGGACTTCTGTACTTCATATTTAGAGGAGTATGCTGATTTAAGATGGTTTAATGTGTTTTTCAGGATCAATGATGTGCGGTGGGACGGTCAGAAGATTATAGTGATGGACGAGGTCACCATTCAACCACCATACAAAGTGGAGAACTGTATTAGCCAATCACGCGAGGGCGGAAGAGCTCTCGACCACGTCAAAAAGATAGTGAGTCTTCCCGAGATTCAGCACATTTTGCTACATTAATTTATGGCATACAGGGCAAGCTTTGGGTTCACAGAAAATTTCTCCAAAATGTCTAGTAAACTTCAAAAATGGCAGTTATTTTCTGACAAAATATCATTTATTTCACTGAATTAAAACAAAATTTGCAAATTGTTTTTGAAATTCGCAATTGGTGAAAATGGCGAGTGCCAGAGCTAGGCTAGGAATAAGTTTTAACATTTAGAACACCTTATGTCAGTAACCATCGTTTAAAAAAATGTATAGAGGGTTTTTTATAGACAAAACTAACAAACAAGATTTAAAAAAAAGAAAGAAGTGGGTTGAGCTGTTGATTGATTTATGGGATTTAGGTGTGAAAGTCCGAAAGGGATATTTCTTTTGTCTTTTATATTAGAGACAACATAGAAAACAAATATGATGGTTGAAAAAAGGTGTGCAAATAATTCTTTGTAATTTTAGCTCCTTTTTTTTAATGTTTTTTTTTAGTTGGGTCTTAACTTAACAATATTTCAAGTAGCATTAGATCATTAGCTATATTATTATTATTAATACAATAATATGAAACATTATCGTAACCAATTCCATCTTTGTACTGGGATTGACTCTGTAAAAATTGATGGAGATTTTGTTTCGGTGATCAGTGATATATCTGCAGTTTATTCTTGGAAATCCCAAATTATTTTTTGTAAACATGGCTGAAAGTAATCAACATTGAGATTTAAATATAGATTTATAGAATTATGCACATCATTTTTTGTTTTAAGTCATGTGATACCAGTTTGACCAATCCAAGAGTATATATAGATTCGAATCATATATCAATGATTAGGACTCCAGCATTTTGCAGTGATTTTTATTTTATTTTTTTAAATTTTTATTATTATTATAAAAATGCCTACTTTAAAAAAAATATAATAATTTTAAAAAACCTACAATGAGCTGTCACTTTCAGTTGTCTAAAGTTAAATTTGATGGTTTAAATGGTTCCATGTTTAACATCATATTTAATTGTGTAATTTCAGGTTGACAAGTTTTTACAAGATGAAGCCAAGCGTGGAGTTGACCGAGGATCAATCTCCCCCTCCCCCGCCCCCTCCAGTCCCTCCCCAGCATCATCATCATGAACTCAACACTTTTAATATCAACGGGATCCACTGAGGTTACATCAGCATTTAGTTTGTTGTGGTCTTTCCGACACACACCAGTCTCTCTAGGGCTGACTTTGTTCGTTTTTTATTTACAACGAAGTCTTTTGATGTTACATCTGTTTGACTGCTGGTTAAATTGTTATATATATATGACATATTAGTCAGTGACTTGTCAGCTAATATTCTATAAAACAATTATTATTTTGTATGGTAGGGGATGTTTTAACTAGAAAATAATATGAGAATCATGATACTAAAAAGTAGTTGTTTTTACAAAACTTCGTCTGTACCATGTTACATAATGTATAACGACTGTTGATGCAGGTATCCTGGGTGCAGATATTTCCTTATAAATTGTTCACATATATAATATAGACCTTTAAATTAATATATTTTAACAATTCTGTGTAAAAAAAATTAAACAGATTAAACATAGGCCCAAAATATAACAGACTGTTGTCAAATAAATAAATGTGTTGATCGGTGGGTATTTAAACAATTAAACAGTGGCTTTAATTCTTCTATATGATATGAAGTTAAACGTTTGACTACTTATGTATTATGCAGTTCTGGGGCCTAATTCACTAAACTCACGCAACCCTTTTGATCTCGCAGTGCAATGCTAAACGACTTGCAAAGAGGATACTTTCTTGTCTAGCAGAGCCTAAAAGATATTTGTGAATTAAGCCCCTGGAGTGCTAGTAGCCCCTGGAGATAACCATTGTCAAACATTTTAAAAAGGCTTGCACACATTTATCAGTATAATTTTTTTTTTGTGTGTTTTTTTATCTTCACTGGAAGCAGGGACTACTTGTGTTGAAAGAAAGAATCTCAAAGTGCAACAAAGACTTTCAGTATTGTTGATCAGATTTCTAGATTTGTTTTTTTAAACCCAGTGTGTGCCGTTTTATGAAGACTGCCACATTTTATCATTGAGTTGTATGTCTGATGTTGAATACCAGACATATAGTCGAACAGTATTTCACATCCAGTTTCATAATATCGTAACACAATTATTGAATACTGCTGGACTATTTCATTATTTTTATTATTTTTTAAACTCGATTTGTAACTTGTAACTATTCATATTTGTTTGTTTTTGAGAATGAGATGCAACTATCAATCAGTATACCATAATTTAATTATTCAAATGAAAACATCAGTTTTCCACAATGTTTTGCAAACCCATTAATTTATTAACTAAACATGGTTGTGCCACATCACCACAAGTAGCCATCACCTTTGAGGAAATTCTGAGGTTACAAGAACTTCCTTTTTACTTTCCTCCCGTAATTTATTTAATGTACATCACTGAAGCAATCGTGTCCTGAACTGATTCTTGTCATTTTATCATGCAGTCACGACTGTTCATGTGGTGACCAAACATACTTATTAATATTACTAAAGAATAAAAAATAAAATACAAACACAAACACAACTTTGTTGATGTTACATTTTGTTAATGAATAGCAGACAATTTTGAAATATCAGCAGATTTTGACGTTAGTTGATAAAGAAAGAAATATATTTTATTTAACAATGCACTCAACACATTTTATTTATGGTCATATGGCATCAAACATATGGTTAAGGACGGCAGATATTTAGAGGAAACCCGCTGTTGCCACTTCTAGGACTACTATTTCCGATTAGCAGCAAGGGATCTTTTATATGTACAGACAGGATAGTACATACCACAGCATTTGATATACCAGTCGTGGTGCTCTGGCTGGAAAGAATAGTTGATAAAGAGTAAGTCTGCTGCTGCCACAACTATGAACGATGAAGCAGCAAGGGGTCTTTTTTATGTGCACTTTCTCATAGACTGAACAGGTCATACTAAGACCTTTAGGTGTACCAACAGGATCACGAGTTAGGATGGTGGGAAACACATCCACTGGGAGCAATCGCTTGGGGTTGCAATCGCTTGGGGGAGATCTCTACCACTGAATTCCATCCCACAGGTTGTATCCGTAAGTCACGTTTCCATTCATGATGCCAAATACTTGTCGAGCACATAAATAAACTGACAATCTAAACACTGATTTTGCAGCTGGGGGAGTAACACCAACATCTTATTTATGGTACTGTCATTTAAACAAACTCACCACCACCATTTTGTATACTTCATTACTTTCTGTATTCTGAAGAGTACATTTCATGGGGAAATGATCATAAACATTACGAAAGAAAACCACAACATGTACAGTTTATATAAATAATTTTAATGCTAATTTGCTTCTTTTTTTCTGTTTTTTTTTTTAAAAATAATACAACCGGTAACACATGCAGACACAATTACAACAATACTAGTCCAAAAGTTCATCTATAAGCGAAATATGATTATATATAAAAATAATGAGTATACCGTTATCTGGAAGACTAACATTTACACCTTCAGTGCAAACATCAACTGTTTGAGTTACGGGTTACTTGTAGTAGATTTTTTTTTTTTAATCTTGTACTGATAAATATTTTAAAATAAAAAATATGATTCAATAAAACTGAACAGAAAGAGAAAACACATTAAGTAAGAGATTCAATTCTATGTGCACAGAAGTTTGGCTTTATATCTGACTTCACAACAAAACACCACATGTATGTAAATCCTACTGTGGCCTAGTTGTTAGACGAGCAGCTTGCCTGTTGGTAACAGTTTGGTTCACACACCATAACCTTTTCCATAGACATTTTGCAAGACATAGTATATTAAAGACTTTTAGGGCTTACCACACAAATTAAGTAATTAATGTGTTTGCATTAATAATTGAATAGCAAAATATATAACAGGGATATTTAATTAATAAATAAATACATTTTCTGTGAGTTTTATAAAGACAATTTTAGAATTAATTATTAACAAAGCCATGTCTAATCTCAGAACAGCATTGTACTGATTATGTCAAGCTAGGGAAAACACTTTACCAATACAGGCTCTAAACCAAAATACGGCCCAAAACCAACTGAAGTTGGGTCTTGGTCTGGCGAGTGTGGCAAGGACACCATATCTCGTGTATTTTGATGTCTGGGTCTGTAACTGTTACATGTTATCAATATATGATGGATGGGTAAACTTCAACAGTTCTTAGCCCAACTATGAAGATGTATGGCAGTTTGTAAACATTAAGTACAATACGTTCTGTGCTGCATTTGAAACAAATGCACAACATGGCAGCCTATTTCTGCACACATCATTGTGACTAGATATTCTCTGTTCTTGAAAATGGATAGGTAAAACTGGCTACTGTGCCGTCATCAAGCACCTGTATCTCCCAACTGGAAGGGCCAACTCCCAACAGCCATCCATGCAGACACTTTTTTTTTTTTCTTCTTCTTTTTTTGTGTTAGTTTAATGACGCACTCAACACATTATAATTACGGTTATATCGGTGTCAGACATATGGTTATGTCAAGAAAAAACCCCAGTGGTTAGCTGACGGGGATCAATCCTAGACTGACCGCGCATCAGGCAGACACTGTACCACTGGGCTATGCTGCCCGCTCCATGCAGACAGTCTAAATTTTTGTGGATGATGCTCCTTCCTTTGTCTCCATTAAGAGATGGGCTGAAGAGTTCAACAAGGGGAAGTGAGAGGCTCAAGATGATTGACAATCAAGTAGAGTTTCAACTGCCACCACTAAGGGAAATGTTGATAGAATGCATCGTACATCAATGATCAGACCATTGATGGCCAATATTGTGCTAATCTGCTCAACTAACTTCATGACAGTATCAAGGCTAATCATCGTGGAAATATCATTTAAGGCATGCTGTTCCACCAGGACAATGCACCTGTACACAAAGTCTGTTATCAACATTGCTATAATGTGTGACTAGCTCTGAACTCGTTCAACAATCTTGGTATTCACCAGATTTGGCAAAGTCTGATTTCTTCCACCTCTTCCCAAAACCTGGAAGATGATGACATGTCCTATGTGGTGGAAATTTTAAAACACCATGAGAAAGCCATCTACGCCAGTGGGATCCAGGCACTCCAGCATATTGATAGATGTGTGTGGACATGAAGTTTGGAAGTTTGGTTAAGAGATGTTCAACCATCCCATAAATATTTTCTTCTATAAACAGCAAC
Organism: Dracogyra subfuscus; assembly: GCA_016106625.1. NCBI lineage: Eukaryota > Metazoa > Mollusca > Gastropoda > Neomphalida > Peltospiridae > Dracogyra > Dracogyra subfuscus. The sequence continues at coordinate 6,475 of JAECMU010007780.1, read as the reverse complement.
CGTTTCTATTGTTTATTAACAAAAATTAAAAAGTAAGGTTTGAAAATTGTTTTGCAGTGTAGAAATACAGCACAAGTTTTGTGTTCTCTGTTTCCAGATCTGTAGTTCATAGGCGGGGCTGGTAGAAGGGACTTTGGGAGTGTTAACAGTCCACTGGTTAAGGGAGCACAATATTTGCCTTGCCTCGGGCGCTAGCAACCCATGCTACACCACTGATAGCAGCAGAGATGAGGTGTTTTGTCATGTTTGATTCTGTGAGTTTCGACCTCTGTTATACTCGCCAGATCCAGACCTAGTTCCGGTGTGTTTTGGGCCTAAGTTTCCAAAGCTCTATAGGGAGGTAAAATGCCCTACACAGACTTCTTCCTTGCTAATCTCCTGAGAAGACGATCCAGACAAGGTGTGTCCCCAGGAAGCATAAACATACAAGGAAACGAACATAACACTAAGAATTAATGCAAGATCATTAAATATCTTGTCTGACTGTTTATAAATTTATCCAAGCCAAAATGGAAACTAAATTATTAACTTTTTACAAGCCCTTCAACTTATGCTGCAGTGAATATCTAATGTGCTTAATATTTATTTATGTCTTGCCCTTAAAATGTTTAGTTTTTTTTTAAATTGTGGAGTAACTCAACATGTTTTAATGTCCGTAAAAAGATGATAAACAATGAAAACAAAGAGCTGCCATTAAGATGTAGTCCTTCAAACCATTAAACTATGCCATTCATATATCTCACTACTAATAATATCATACAACACTATTACACTGTTAAACAATAACACTACCACACTATCAACAATAACACTGTACCACACTATCCAACAATAACACTACCAGCTATAAAACAATAACACTGTACCACATTATCAAATACTAACAATGTACCACACCATCAAACAATAACATTGTACCACACTATCAACCTATACTGAATCCCAATGAAAATGTACCAGTCCGAATTAAAGTTGTAAAAAGAATTCTAAATTATATTGAATAACTGGAAGCATTCTGGTAAGCAAAAATATTGTATCCAAGGTTTATAGCAGCCTCACACATACGATACCAATAACAACCGGAAAAAAATTAGGTGGTGAGTTTCCACTGGAGTTCAGCATATGTTGTATAACTTGTAATTATATAACACTTATACTGATCATGAACCACGGAATGAAAGTATTTGTCACATCTATTAAATGTGATGTTACATACACAATATTAGATAATATCATGCCCGACTATTGTACAAACAAACTATTATACTAAATGCCACTATTGAAATAGGTGATATTTATATAACACAAAACTATAATTATGCTATAATAAGAATAAATAATAAAGCAAGACTAGACACCTAGACACAAAACAAATCAGTGTTTTACCTAACAGAAATGAAACATGCTCCTTTCATAGCACACTGTAGTCCATTCCATGCCTTGTGTCAGAATACCGTGTCCCCACTTATCATAAAATAGAAGAAGTTTATTTTGTTTAATGACCCCATTAAAGAATATTAATTTATTAACCATCGCTATTGAATATCAACTATTTGATAATTTTTGACATATACAATATTAGTCTTAGAATGGCAACCCGCTACATAGCAGCCCGCTTCAAATAGTGGCAAGGGATCTTTTATATGCATCATCCCACAGACAGGTTAGCACATACCTCAGCTTTTGATACACCAGTAGTGGTGCACTGGCTAGAAAAAGAAGCCAATAGGCCCAACGGCTGGGATCGATCCTAGATTGACAGCACATTAAGCCAAGTGCTTTACTGTTTGGCTATGTACCCCTCATGTACCTATTCTTGAAGTCGAGGGTCCTGTTTAAATTGTATTGTTATGGAAATACTACAAATTAAACATGATACAGTGTGCTACATACATGACTCTACAAGTGAAGAGATTTAAACTGAAACATCACACGGGAATATCCATTTACAACATCATGCACACTGCCAACACATGAAGTCTTTACAATATGATGGAGGAAGAAGAAATGTTTTATTTAACGACGCAGTCCAAAACACATTTTTGTTTTTGGTTATACTGCGTCAGAAATATAGTTAAGGACCACACAGATAACTAGAGAGGAAACCTGCTACTGCCACACCATAGCCTATTATTTTTTATTAGTAGCAAGGGATATTTTATATGCATCATCCCACAGACAGGATATCACATCTTTTATAACACCAGTTGTGGAGCACTGACTAGAATGAAAAATAGCCAAATGAGCCCACCGACAGGAATTGATCTTAGACCGATGGAACAACAAGCTAATCTGAATGCAAATGGATTCAAAACATTTATGTCAATCGGTATATCGGAATTAACATCACAAAACTGTATATCACTTGAATCAATGCATTCGGCAAAAGGAATATAAAGATTTTTTTATAAAGTATTTAAAAAAGGATTTTGATTTCAGCTTTATATATAAAGATTTTGTTATAGACAGACAAGTAGACGGTCTACTAGCATACTCTTAGTGTGTTACTAACTTAAACATTTAAAATTTATATTAAACATAATTTTTAAAGTATGTTTTTTTACTAATATCTTTGAATTTAATACTTTGGAAAATACTAAATTCTAAATATTAAAACAAGATATTTACATCTAATTCCTTATACTAATACAATCTATCACCATTCTGAGATGTAGATACAGCAATTTCAACTCGAGAAACAAAGGACTGACTGTTGCATTTTATCCCGAAGGTTGGAATTGCCTTATTTACACCTCACAAATGTGACTGATTCTTTTTCTTTCCCATTTAATTACAGAACACACAAAATTAATTAAGTCTAGAGAGATTCATAATCACTTCACCTACAAACTCATTTAATCATATGCAGAAAAATAGTCCACATTATGCGACAACATAACCATAAATATAAAGCTGAAAATATTAATGTGTTTAAATATTTTTTAAGCAAAGCTTGAAGTAAATGGCAACTTGGTGAATAAGAAATTCTACAGAATTCTAAAAAAAGAAGTACATCAGACATATCTATACCAGACATCGGTGATTGATTCTGTTTCTTGCCCACTTAGTAACTAAAGCAAAAATATGCCTACTTGTTACTTTTATATTGCCATCGCTCCCTTCCATTCTTGGCCGAATGTAAACATTGAGTCTACAGACTCCTTTAACCATACGCACTAAAAGGTAGTCCCATTGGACAAAATATAATAATAATTTCACGATTAAGTTCAAATTTTTAATTTCATTAACATAATATTTTGGAGGATTATATAAAAAAATTTTTTAATATAACATGAATTGAATAAACAAAATAGAGTTGTCTCCAGTTATAAGTAGCCTCATAACCACGTATGTAGAAATCGTCTATACCCATGGGTAAGATAGATTTATCTATACCTGACAACGGTAATAGATTCTATTAATGTAGCACCATGCAAAAGCTGGCCAATTCAGTCCAGTAGGCAAGAATTATTTGTTTGCATCTTGTAAGTTATGAAACTAGTTGTTTTAATCTTCAGTGACTAGTTAATACTGCAATTTGGTAGCCTGAGTAAAAAAAAGACCCTGGCTTTGGGCAGCGGGCACCATTTCAATCTCTGTGCTTGACATATTTCATCAAATACAAACTTCGTCATAATATATAATTCATTGTAAAAAATATACCCAAACATAAAATTTTAAAAATACATTGAATAAAAAAAAATCCATTTTGATAATATAAAATTATGAGTTCTGTTACACCATGTGTTTTGATACCTTACATGACATGGTTAAAAAGACTGCCATGATGGTTATCATCATGGCAGTCTTTTTAACCATGTCATGAAAAGCTTGGAAAGCTTTTTTGCCATATCAATGTTGCTGTGACAACTTCTGTATTTTTTTATTTGATAAGCCCAATTTCTGCAAGGGTATATCAAAGATGGGGAGAACCATAGAAATGTTTCCCTAAAAACATTAAAGTGTCCCGTTTTTTAACAATTTGTTGGTCTATGGGTACTTTTGCCCTTGGTCTCCCCACTAAAGTATTTTCTAGGTCTGTCCTTGTTGTGACAATTACTCTGTGTTTTTTTTACATTTGATAAACAGCATGACAGGACAACCATTTTAAATAAAAAACAACAACAATACAATTTTACATTAAAAAATAATAAAAGAAGAAAACTGTAAAAGAATGGACTACCATACTCTCATTTTCACAAAAGTGGGTGTAACTAGTTTTGGGCTGTCATCCCTTGATATAGATGGGTTTCAGTATTATAGGTCATTTGATGTTCTTAGGCACTTGAAAACATTGATGAAATGATACATGCTCAACCACATCAAATCAACAACCAATAGCAAGTACTTATTATTATACAGGCTTATAAAAGATTGAAATAGAAAAAAATATATATACATATTGTCAGCTGCAGAATAAATGGATTTCAATGAAGCTTGAGATTCATTAATATCATAATCACTGTGTCATTATTAAAGACTATTTTCAAGAACAGGCGTGAACACATCATTAATGTTAACTAGCAATTTAATACACTTTAGATTATCATCCTCTCTTACCCGAGTCTTACAATAAATTATAAACAACACTTCAAAATAAAAAATAAAAAAATGGCCGCTGTTAAATATACTGTTAGATAATCTCATGAATTTAACAGTTAAATAATATTCCCCTCTACCCAGTTTTTATTCTTTATTTTCATGTTATCGTTTTCCTACCTGTTGTGACATCTCTAATGTTACAACTTCTTTTGCTATCCAACTTCACATACCAGTACTTGTCTTCCATTGACAACAGATGTTTTTTGATAGTCAATCATGTGCCACATACCTGCTATTTCCTTTTAGATTTTGCTTATCAGTATTGGCAAAAATAAATAACAGAGAAGCTTCAAGAAGTGACAGATGATGTAAAAATATATAAAGATGACGGTCTATCTGGAGTCTTAGCCAATAGACTACATCATTTCGAAGTTGAGCAGCTGGTGTCCTGAGCACATGACCAGTTTGAGGAACGCTCCTGGTTCAACCCCGGTGCTCGACAGACACTTCCCACTGGCTGGGTTGTACAGCTGATGAATACCAGACTGAAAATAAAGAAAAATCTGATGTACATGACAGACACTTCTCATGGACTAATGAATATCAGACTAAAAATAAAATGTACACGACAGAAACTTCTCACTGACTGATGAATATCAGACTGAAAATAAAGAAAAATCTGATGTATGCGACAGACCCTTCTCACTGACTGGGTTGGACAGACAATCAAACAATCAGCTTTATCCTGTGAAGGAAAGAATGGGAAATTCTGCGACGCCTATCAAAAACAACAAAACCAATAAGAAAATTGAGTGTTGCCAGGATCATAAAGTGTCAGCACTTTTATTATAATATATATTTTTTGTCATTATGTTTTTACTCTTTTTACATATATTTTACCAAAATTAATAATAATACATTGAAAAAAAACCCCAGTAATTATGGTTGGTTATTTTTTTCTAGGTAGGGTCAGGCTCCCATAAACACAAATTTTCTTTCTATACTTAAACAATGTACTCAAATGCCATGAAGTGTGGCTAGGTAAAGTGAGAAATCCGACATGCCTAACCAAAGTGAACAACTTGCTACCTGCTTAGTCCAGTCCCACAACTGAGAGCCAAATCCTCCACACTTCATCAGTCTGGCATACATCGCGGAATGGTCGTCTTCAGTGGCATCAAGGCACAGGAGGTTTGACAGCCGCAAATCTTTCTCATCAGTCTCATACCAGATCTTAAATAGAATTTATTATCCATATGATTAAAAATATCTTGGTACATATTAAAGTGATACATCCCACTAGAATGCCAAGTGGGACGTAACACTTCAACGTCATCACCTGGCGCACTACGACCGTACAGGAATGCCAGCCAAGCAAGTTGAGTGATATAAATTAAGATTGACTATGAGTAATAAATAGGATATTAAACTCCCTACCATTTTGTAACATGTTTATGTCCCTCATAAAATAATTTTTATTGTCATTCGTTAAAGCTTGTGATATTTGAAATTTATTTCACTCGGGACATAAACATAACACAACATGGAAGCTTATTTAATATCCTATAAATCTTATTTAATTTCCACAGTGGTTGAGCTGATATGAAAGTTATAGAGTAAAATGTCAAACAATTGACCAGTAAGTTACGTTGATTTGGATGTTATGGTTTAATCATTTTCATTCAAATATCTACTTTACTTAAGAAAATTGACTAAAACAAATTTCATTGCCGTGTGACTCCTGAATCTGTTGAATTAACCACTACAATGTCAAGGCCGGTAGATGCAATAAAGTTGTATTTGTTTGTTATTTTTAAAACACTATTACTTTTTTTTTTTTTTACGTCAAACCAAACTGAAATTAATTTAAAAAACATTTTTGTAGGAGGATGGGAAGAACTATATAGACCAGCGGCATGAAGCTACAATAATG
>JAECMU010007701.1:0-10329 GCA_016106625.1 Dracogyra subfuscus | reverse complement strand
AGTGGTCTCTCCCGCTCCCCTCCACACTCGCCTGGAAAGGCATGTGGTCTCTCCCGCTCCCCTCACCACTTGCCTGGAAAGGCATGTGGTCTCTCCCGCTCCCCTCCCCACTCGCCTGGAAAGGCAAGTGGTCTCTTTTTTTCATACAATGTAATGTACAACAAATTATTTATGAGCCAATTTTATTTTTTAAATAGCACCAACAAATAGTGTGGTTTCCAAAAAAATTACTTTTTTCCTGACATCAAACCAAATTGGAATTATTTATGAAAAACATTCTGTAGATAATTAAATTGCTGGAATGTAGTGTACATGTAAGTGCATTTCACTCCCATTTCATTGGGTTTGTCTAAGCATTCCAACAGCTAATCAAATAGCTATAATCTTCCACTCTGCCTAGAGTACTCATTTCTAGTAGAGCCAATTCATAATATTTTAATTTATTTATTTTACCAGGAAACACAGAAAGTCCTAAATGCTGTGGACTGGGACGCATGGTTCTTTGGTGTTGGTATGCCTCCAGTTAAACCAGAGTGAGTGATTGGTTTTATATATATTACAATCTTCTGATAATTGAACATTTCTGTAACTCATTTATTAGTTAAGCTAAAACAAATTATGAGCAATAATTTCATTTTTGGATAACCTGTTGTTTTCATGTAAATTAGGTACTTAGTTTAATGTGTGAATGAAAATTAGCTTGCGCTAAAATAGATTTGCCTGAATGACACGTAAACAAAACGATCATTCTTTTGATTAATGTAACAGATTATTAATTTTATTATTAAGTTTTCCTCAAATTATTAGATAGACTGATTCCCTGTGCATTGAGAATTCTCAAGTTAACAGCTAGACTGATTCTCTGTGCATTGAGAATCCACAAAATAACAGCTACACATGTAGATTGATTCTCTGTCCATTGAGAATTCTCAAGTTAACGCCTAGACGTCCATTGAGAATCCTCAAGTTAACAGCTAGACTGATTCTCTATCCTTGACAATCCTCAAGTTAACTGCTAGACTGATTCTCACACCCACTAAGAATAACTAGACTGATTCTCTGTCCATTGAGAATCCTCAAGTTAACAACAAGACTAATTCTCTGTCCATTGAGAATCCTCAATTTAACCGCTACACTGATACTCATGCCTATTATACCCATTGAGAATCTGTGTATTTACAACTTCGTTTTTCGTTAGTGTTGCCGGGATAGGTAAAAAAGACCCCAAGATAATATAATTTATTATATACATAGCAGTGAAATATATAGATCTACGGAAACCATAAAAGTCCTATCCAATGCATTTTTGTTTTAAATTTAAACAACTGTACCTATAAATAAAGGGATACGAAGTGCAATAACAATAAAATATATAAAACGAATTGAATACGAAGCTAAATAATGATCACAAAATGTAGTGTCATTGAGTGTAAGGGAAAGAATTTAATGCCATTCGACTTGTTTTATTTTTGTGGGAGTTTTAGAGGATCGCTTTGTATGGTATGTTTGCAGCGCAGTATTGTTAAATAAATGTTAATAAAGATAAATTTTAATCAAACTTCTTTTTTAAAAGTAAAATTTCTGGAAAATTTCCATGGGAAGAAATATATCATGATGTTACGTGTTTCCGATAGGATAAGCGAAAGATATTACCAAAAAGTGAAAAATATTGTCATAAATTAGGAAATATGTATATAATAAATAGACCATTTCATGGTATTTTTCCGAATATGATTTTTATGTCAACTCATTGCTTCGTTGACATAAAAATCGTATTCGAAAAACCCCATGAAATAGCCTCTATATATTTATGGATGGCTCCTTTTACTCTAGTACATTTACACATCTAATACCATAACTACTGTGACAAATGTGGGTTTTTTTCATGCAGCTATGACACCTCTCTGCGAGATCCGTGCACAAAAATGTGTAATAGATGGGTTGAAGCCAGCGAGGCCGACATGTCTCAGTTCAACAAACATGATCTACATTCCTTCTCCTCCATTCAAGAGCGAGAGTTCCTCAACCTGCTCATTCAGAAGGTTTGTCACATTATTTCTTTTAGTATTAAATGCATGATACATGACATTTCAGTTAAATAATGTCCTTGACCACATGCCTGATGCCACATAACTATAGATTAAAGTATATTTCTTTCTTTTCTTTCTTTCTTTCTTTCTCTTTCTTTCTTTCTTTTTCTTTCGTTTTCTTTCTTTCTTTCATTCTTTCGTTTTCTTTTTTCTTTCTTTTTATCTATCTATCTTTCCTTTCTTTATTTTTTTCTTTCCTTCTTTCTTTCTTTATTTTTTCTTTCTTTTCTTTTCTTTCTTTCTTATTTTGAAATATTGATATAAATATTAAAGTTAATAATTACAAAAAATAAAAATAATTTTTTCCTCTCCAAACTGTTTGGATCATAAGATTGAACCGCCTTGATGGACCCATTTTTTCCTGTTCCAACCAGTGCCCCACAACTGGTATATAAAAATGCTCTCCTGTCTACAGGAAAGTGCTAATGGAAACATACAGCAGGATTCCTCTGAAGATAGTATGTCAGATGGATATTGCTGATGATTATTAAATTAATTATTGTCGTTTTGTGGTGTTGATAAACAAAACTGTAACTTTCTCATTTCCTACCTTACAGCCTCCATTGCCTGTGTTCAAGCTGGAGAAGATGAATGAACTGTACCAGTTTGGTGTTGTCATAAACTCAGAGATCAGATTCAGGCAAGTATTGAAAACAAGTCGTGAATAATTTTAATTTATTACCCCAGTGGTCATTCATAATGGGGAAAATATTTTTAATATTTTCTCAAATATATTGCATTGGTTTAACATACAATTTACTTTTGGATGATTTGATACTTATAAACTTATAAAGGTGTTTGGATAAAAAACAGGTGGTATAATAAATAGAAAAACAAACTCAGTACCAGTTATCAAATATATGTCCCTCATGAAATAATCTCTCCCCCTCCTCTGTCTCTGTCTCACTCTCTCTGTCTCTCTGTCTGTCTCTCTCTATTTCTATCTCTCAGTCTCTCTCTCTCCCCCAGTGTTTTAAGTAATATTAGACACCAAACAGTCATAGTGTATAATGTGTTGATGTCATGTAACTGTCTGTACTTGATCCTAGTTTATAGTTGTCTCCCTTGAATCACAGACGAAAACCCATGCTTAATGGAGACAGTGAATTTTCTCTTTTATATTAACTATCTTCAAGACAAAGCTCAGACTGTGTGTGTCCAGAACAGCATATCGAACACTGAAGAAAAACATGAAAAAATAAAAATAATTTTAGTCTGAATTAATTATTTAATTTTGATACTTAACCTGACCTATGGCACTTTCCAACTAGTCCAATAAAGTAGTTCAAACATCCCAACAGCCAATCATATGGCTGCAAATCTTTATATGGACTTGTTCCAGTCTAGGGGCGGGAACATAGCTCAGTGGTAAATCGTTCACTTGATGTCCAGTCCGTCTAGGATCGATCCCCATCGGTGGTGGGTCCATTGGGTTATTTCTCATCCCAGCCAGTGCACCATGACTGGTTTACCAAAGGCCATGGTATGTGCTATCCTATCTGTGGGATGGTGCATATAAAAGATCCCTTGCTGCTAATGGAAAAATGTAGCGGGTTTCTTCTCTGAGACTATAATTACCAAATATTTGACACCCAATAGCCGATGATTAATAAATAAATGCAGGCCTCTGAGAATTGAAAATCTGCGTGACCCATTTATTGGTTACACAGAAATAAATCAAGGTAACTCATTTCCTTTTTGTTTAATCCATTATATTAAGTAAATGGTGCTCCCAAGCAACGTACAAACAAAACGATCATTCTCACAATTTTCAGAGGCTTGTTAGTTTGCTCTAGTGGTGTCATTAAAAAACCCACCACAGAATTTGTTCCAGTCTCGTAACTACTTTCATTTTCTCCTTTGAACCCTCGGTTCAGGTTTCCTTCAATTTCACTGCATTTCATCTACTTATAATTTAAATTTTTAAAGACATTTCTTTTGTAAACATCTCAACAACAACTTGTTAATGTTTTGTTTATTATTTTCTGAATCATAACATTTCAGGTGGATTCGATTGGGTATAAGAGCAGAGTGGCCTAAAATCATTCCACTAGCATTGGTGTTTGTTAGTGAACAAGGAAGAATGAAATTTGTCAGACCTATCTACAGGTACATTAATTACTGTGTGGTTATTTGTGTTAATATTGAAATACATTCAAATTAAGTTCACTCAAGTCATATTGCAATCGGTTTTTCAAACCATCCTTGCATCTTTATGCATGTTTGTGCACCTGTTTACTCAACCATAGAGCCATTCATTTATCAGACTGATCATCTGTCCATCCGTGCGTACATCCACCTACGCATACATCCATGTGTGTCCATCTGCACCAATCCAACCAACCATCCATCCATCCATCCAACCATCCATAATCCCACCCATCCAACCATCCATAATCCCACCCACCCACCCATCCAACCATCCAAATGACCAACCATTCAACCAACCAGCCATCCATCCACCCAACCAACCATCCATCCAACCATTGAACCAACCAACCAACCAACCAACCAACCAGCCATTCAACCAGCCAATCAACCAAACAACCAATCAACCAGCTATCCAACCAACCATCCATCTCTCTATCCATCCATCCATCCCTCCCTCTATCCATCCATCCATCCATCCATCCCTCCCTCTATCCATCCATCCATCCAACCATCCCTCTATCCATCCATCCATCCCTCTATCCATCCATCTATCCATCCATCCAACCATCCCTCTATCCATCCATCCAACCATCCCTCTATCCATCCAACCATCCCTCTATCCAGCCATCCGTCCGTCCGTCCGTCCGTCCATCCATCCCTCCCTCCAAAAGCCATCCGACTTAGGCTAGTAGGTACTTTGTTTGTGTCGTACATGAAGGTTTTTCATTACAGTAATGGCTCGATCCTGCAACTTAAGCAGCTCAAGCGACCACTCAAGCAATTGATCTTAATCCCATCCCTAAATGATGGGAGTCCACACTGAAGTGGGAATACATCAGCTTCACCATTCATCTCATTATCATCATCTCTATATGCTCGTGATTTCCTAACCAAAATGTCTCGTCTCTGTGTTAAATGTTTGTGACATCTTTAAAAAAGAAGAAGCGAACCCCCCTCCAAAAATTCCAAACCCAACCAACCCAGCAAAGTACATCAGACAAGTCTATCATTATGTTGCACTCTTACTGACATTTTTCGTTCTAGCCAGTTCCTCAGAACTGGTATATTAAAGGCTGTGGTATGTGATATTCTGTCTATGAGATGGTACATATAATGGAAATATGTTTTGAGTTTTCTCTCTGTTTTATTTTTGCTTTTTTTGTTTAACGACGCACTCAACACATTATAAGTACAGTTATATCGTCGTCAGACATGGTTATGTCGAGAAAAAAACCCAGTGGTTAGCTGACGGGGATCGATCCTAGACCGACCATGCATCAGGCAAGCACTGTACCACTGGGCTATGCTGCCCGCTGAGTTTCCTCTCTTAGACTGTGTCTCACATCCAATAGCCGATGATCAATAAATCATTGCTCTAGTGGTGTTGTTAAACAAAACAATCTTTATCTTACTGACTTGTTCAACTGACATGCATATACCTTTGTTGATATTCATTATTTCTCTTTCCAGAGATCTGTACAAGTGGGAGGCCGCGCGACAGAAGGCCATCGATAATTACATGGATCACAAGAGTGAGATGCACAATACCACAGCATCCCTCGTCGCCAAGGACCTCAAGCTTACATAATCTGCCATAATCAACATCATTTTGCTGTTCTCTTCGATCTGCTTTATGTACCAGTGAGACATCAGAAGTGATTTAATATCAAAACACTTTGCAATAAACTTTGTCAAGATGGTAGCCTTTGTTTACCTTGCTTCTAGAATAGCTTTGCTACTTGCTAAATTCGCAATTTGCAAATTTTAAGTACAATTGGCAAATTATTTATTAATAAAAATGTTTTAAAAAGTATAATCATTGACATTTACATCGAAAATGGTTTTTTCATTTTTGAGACAATTTGGCGAAATTTTCTCATCACCCAGAGAAAACCCTAACTTCTTTTCATAGTATTCGGAAGCCAGTTTTAAAAAACATAATGTGACTTGCAGTTATACGGTTTGCACGTTTACATGTTTTCACATGTTAGGCAGCAAAACATTTATGTCACGCAGACAGTTACATCACCAAGGAAGATGGAACATTGTAAGGACTAAGGAAAAAATATCATTTGACCATTTGACTCTTGAACAAGGAAGAATGAAATTTGTCAAATTTGAAGGTTCTAGCATGACTGTCTTGGACATATCCTCCAAAATTCCCAGGTGAATATGTTCAGGATAGGTAGGAAAAATATATGCCAGAAACTACATGCATGTTGCTTGTACTGTTGGTAGTAAAACTAATAGTGCTTTTGTCATAGATATTAGATTTATGTTTTCGTGAAAAACTAGGTTAACAAAGTTTTGTGAAATTGGTCCCTGGTTTTCAAATATATTTTCATTCCGTCCAGTTGATAATGCTAAAGTATCACAAATATTGCTTTAAAAAATCCACCCCAATTTTGGTTTTGTAGCTTGTCTATAAAAAACTGAGCTGCAATAATTATACCTCATGAATCGTAACCACTAACCAATTAACAACTAACCCACAGCCGTGGACCGACGGCCTAGATAGCTGAGATGTGTGCCCAGGACAGTGTGCTTGAACCTTAATTGGATATAAGCACTGAAATAAGTTAAAATGAATCTCGTATTTTCATTCCGTCCATTGATAATGCTGAAGTATCACAAATATTGCTTTAACAAATCCCTCCAGTTTTGGTTTTGTAGCTTGTCTATAGAAAACCTGGTGAATATTAAAATGTTAATAAATGTGCTATTTGAATTTCTTATTCCAGGGAATCCAAAATTTGCAATTTTATCTGCAAGTGAGTTTTGTTATAAGTATTACAAAATCGGAATATTGGTATTGTTTGGTATTATTTAATTGTGATAACCGGCCTCGGTGGCGTAGTGGCTAAGCCATCGGACTACAGGCTGGTGGGTACAGGGTTCACAGCCCGGTACTGGCTCCAACCCAGAGCGAGTTCTTAAGGGCTCAGTGGGTAGGTGTAAGGCCACTACACCCACTTCTCTCTCACTAACAAACTAACAACTAATCCACTGTCCTGGACAGACAGTCCAGATAGCCGAGGTGTGTGCCCAGGACAGCGTGCTTGAACCTTAATTGGATATAAGCACGAAAATAAGTAAAAATGAATAATTGTGATATTGTCATTTACACAGTTTGTATCAGTATAACCAGATTTATGTCCAGTTTATACTGGCCTTTACTGTATGATAGTATCTTGTATTGCAGCACCTAGTCGGATGTTAAATCTGTTGAGGATTTATCCAAAAAGTGATATTAAATGGGTGACCTGGGGTGGAAGATCTGGAACAGCCTACACAAATTATATTTTTAAATTTGTTTGGTTTATTTTTACAAGACCGGTACAGGTACCCATAATACACAAGTTTTTGTTTAAATGAGGCAGAGTTGGGTGTTTATGGATAGTGATGTTACATTAAAATGTATTTGAAGATAGATGTTTAGTGAGAATCGTGGGAGTTACATTGAAATACATTTTGTATGTGGTCACACAGTTGGTAATTAATTCTCCATGGGTGAAAGATTTCCGGCATATGCCACATTTTTCCAGTTTTTCTGGGTCTCTAAGGGTCATTTGTACCCTGGAACCACAAGAAGCCCTAGCACCCAGAATTGTTTTCAGGTTTTTCAAAATGTTCAACATTCACCCATGATTCTAATCTTGTGCATAAGATTTTTATTCAAAACAATTACCTCGGATGTGATGTTTTCGGTAACTCACAGATCTGGTTAAATTTGTCACCCTAGATTTATTGATTATCCCTCATCGGTATAGTCGCCAGAATTTTATAATCCGTATATATGTATTTCGGGTTCACATGAACTCCATCACTAGTTCAAGCTGTTTTGATTTTACACATGATACTCTTTTATTTTTTTCTTCAGAATATTATACAGTGATGTGATCATTATGACTCCATCATATGATACCAAAAAACAAATGATGATATTGTGGTATAAAAGTATTTTATTTTATTCAGTGTCATGATTGTTGTCAGAATTATAAGTTTTTGCCCCTCATTTTCATATTTTGACACCGATAAATCTTGCTTTTTGCACTTGGTTGTCTTTGGATCCATGCAGATTGTAGTTGAACATTTTATATGGAGGTCTTATGGCTGTACCAAATCAAATATAATCTTTGGTCATGGTGATGACATGTGTGGAGGTGACAAGTACTTAGAAAGAGAGAAAAATAACTAGCTGATCAGAAAATATTATGAAACATGTACCCTGGGGTCCGTATGGACCCTTGATGTACTGTTGATGATTGAACATGAATGACGAGTGATGGACGTTGAATTTCTTCAGATATTTATATCAGATTTTATCTTCCAAAATATCATTCCAGAATGTAAAGAGAGTTCTTCAGAAAAAATCCCAACCCCAAAACAAATCGCCTCATCAATGACTTGTGAAAATCATACATTTGTGTTCCATGATTTGTTAGTATCTATATAATTTATTCAGCTATCAAAGTATTCTAATTTTGTGATGTATGTTAGTTAACAGACTTTAGTACATGTATTTGAAAAGAAATCAATAAATCAGTGATGGAAAATACAAGACAAATTTCACTAACATAATAATTACATTCTCTGTAGTCAACAATTGTGAGCATGTTGCATAATTATTCAAACTTGCAAAATAAATGACGCTATTCATATATTTTTTTTAATTATAGCACGCATGCTTTGAACATTGTTATATTTAATCAGACATCTTTGTAGGATTTTATGCTTTAGTAAAATTGATACATCATGTAAAATAGGGATGTACATGCTTTTACAATACTTTATAAATGGTAACTTATGCTTACCAACATTCTGATTATATAATTATAAAAAAAAAGAGAGAAGATTTCTAGATATTGTAGTTTAGACTTAATTATTATTGTTTAATTTTAGAATAGTTTTGGCTGTTAATTTTTGTTACATACTCTCTTATGTTTTAAGTACAATACACCAGAATAAATACTTAGAAAATATGAAAATGTTGAAAATAATCTTAAGACCAGTATACAAATTGTTTTATAACATACTAAATGATGTGTTTTTAATGCTGGGGTTTGATAAATATTGATCATTCATTAATTCTACGCAAAACCCCCAATAAAACTCCCAGTTAAATTTTGTTTTTGTTCTGTTTTGTTTAATCCACCATGAACATGTTTTGTTTTAGGCTCCAGAGTATGTAATCTCGATTGAGATTCAAAACTTCTACTTCTAGTGGCGTCAAACGACGCCAGTAGAAGTTTTGAATCTCAATCGAGATTACAGAGTATGATGGATTGGATAAATATGCAAGTCTGCCTATTTATTTATAATAAAAGAGTCCATTGCATGCAAAGTGATGACAGTTAAATTTGAACAGATCCATGTTGTATGGTTAAGTGCCTAGAGGTGGGGGATTTAATTTTATTGTTTATCAAAATTCGAGGCCAGTACTTTCAAAATTAATGTAGAGATAATTTTCTTCTTTTTTAATTTATAATTATTAAAAGCCAGCACCAAAAGTAGTCCGAGTAGCTCATTTATTTGGACTTTTCTAAAACAGAAGATGTGAGTCGCAATAAATGCTAATTGGATTAATAGTCATTACGAAAAGAGGGCGTGGCACCCATACATTTAAAAACGGGCACATTTTCGGACCCCCCCCCCCCCCCCCCCTTCCCGGTCTTCTCCCCTCTTAGATAGAACTCTGCTCCCATCTCAATTGCTGGCATCTTTCGACACCTATATGCAGGGCCTGAGTTAGACCTTGGGGGCCCTCAACACAGAAATTAAATTGCATGACAAATAAAATTTAAAAAAAACAACTAATTTTATAATTATTACATTTTTTTTTTTAAAGAAAGTCTATTCGTGTGTGTGGGGGGGGGGAGGGGGGAGGGTTCTGGCACTACCTATATGTGCTGTTTGTGTTGCCGCTTGACTAAACGTTCTCGATCACTAATAAGCCTTCATAACTTAAGCAATCAATAAATCCCGTGTTACCAACAGCTGATCACCGGATGAATTGATGACTACACTATTCTCGTTTTTATTGTTATAACTCGACCACTCCCGCCACTGCCGGAGTCACCCGACGTGA
>JAECMU010007664.1:3980-15698 GCA_016106625.1 Dracogyra subfuscus | reverse complement strand
AGCCGATGTATTTTTCGTGCTGGGGTGTCGTTAAACATTCATTCATTCATTCATTCATTCCGTTACATCATTGCTACCGACATGTCGTGGGCAGCATGGCCCAGTGCCCACCTGATGCGCGGTCGGTCTAGGATCGATCCCCATCAGCTGACCACTGGGGGTTTCTCGACATAACCATGTCCGACGCCGATATAACCGTAATTAAAATGTTTTGAGTGCGTCGTTAAACAAACCAAAAAATAAATAAAGTAAAATGCTACCGACATGTAACACAATGTTTTGAGGCGGGAGATTCTCCACTAACCTCTTCCTGATATTATACATCGCGCCGTCCCACTTTAATCCACGGCGTCCCATCCAGGAAATATTCACCCCTAGCCGCTCCAGCCGTAAGTGACTGCTCAAATGCACCGCTGCTCTCTTGGATGCCCAATAAATGATAGAAGATCCCACTATCCATATGTCTGCAAAAAATCTCAGTGAATATTATTAACCAGAAGCAGCACATGACTTGGTACACTGCAACAATAACCCTATTCCATATTAACTCTTAATATATTTTTGGAAAGCTGTGGAAATCCAACGACCCAACACTTGAATTGTGTCAGACGAAATTCCTCTCATAACTAAGGTAGTTGCAGCACCTATTCGAAAGGAATGAGACTTGTAGTGTGCCTGAGGTAAACCCAACCAAGAAATTACTTTAGGTAATACTGCACTGAACTGATATTGATTGAGGGGTTTTATATCACAATGGACAAACAAATAACCATTGTTGACAGGTCTAACCAACAAGAACTCAAGCATGTTTTTAACAGGACAAACCGAACTACCTGGTATGAGCGGAATATGCACTGTTCTACCACGACCACTTTGGAATATCTTAAAGTCACAATCAATTCTGAAACATTACCTATATATAATGTTATATCAGAGAACAACAAAGGCCTATGTGATGCATGTTTCGTAGTATAGACAAGTTCGGTCACTCTGAACAGACCGAAAAAGGCCAAGCAATACACAGCCCTGAATAACAACAATTCATATCTAGATGCACAAATATGCCTCAATTCTGAGTGTATTTGAGCTAAAATATCAAGGGTAATGGGAGTCTAAGAGTCAGGCCGGCCATGCAACCTCTTCAAACCTTCCAGAGCGTTTTTAACAATAAAAAAGGAAGTCGGGTCTTCCCACTAATGTACTTTATGGACAAAACTAATGCCCGATATGTAAGATGTGATGGAAGATGGGGCTGACCCCTTAGCAGAATGGTGTCCTATGAATAATAGTAAATGCTCAATAGGGACTGGCCATATATCCCCCATATGCATAATGATCTAAACTGTGCCAAACTTTGGATAGCATTACTGTAACAAGCATGGGTACTGGTCGATAGACTTGCGCCTAGCAGTCTTCCAATTTCACTGTGAAAATTGACCAGAGCCAGGTTGGGAAATAAGTCTCCCTGGAATCTGCCTGAGGAGCCAGTTGTCGGAATGTGTCCAGCTGTAAACGTGATAAACTATCTGTTAATATATTTACATTGCCAGGAATATGTACTGCATTGAAAAGTATGTTCAACTGTAAACATCGAAGTAGAAAGATACGCACTAATGTCAAAATGTTGTGCGACTTCGAGGTCATAGAATAGCCAATGTATTTTTTCGTGCTGGGGTGTCGTTAAACATTCTTTCATTCGAGGTCATAGAATTTATTATGGCTACAACAGACTGATTATCAGAATGAAAAAGTATCTTTTTATTTGCCAACCTATTGCCCCAAACTAAAATTGGGGAAAATTCCAACACTGTAATGCCATCTGTATAGCCCTGTTCAAATCACCATTGAGGCCAACTCGCATAAGTCCAACTACCATTGTAATATGCTCCAAAACCATTTCCCTGTTTTGCTGAACAATTAGTGAAAAGGTTTTCATGTTCACTTGTGACCCAAAATTGGTCACGGAACATCGATATTCCATTAAATGACTTGAAAAATTGTAACCACATAAGCAGGTCAGCACGTATATCAGCTGTTAATCTCAAATGATGAAATGGTTTTGTAAGCCCAATAGTGGCATTAATCATTCGCCTACAAAAGAGTTCGACCTGGAGTGATTGCACGACATGCAAAGTTAAGAATGCCAAATAAAGACTGCATCGCCTTCAATGTAGTTTTCTGTACTGATAACATATCTTCGTGCTGGGGTGTCGTTAACCATTCATTCATTCATTCATGATAACATATCTGAAATCCTAGTCACAATTTCGTGAACCTTTTCCATTGGTACCTTCATTAACATGTTAACATTATCAATTTCTAAGCCCAGGAAACAAATTACCTCCTGTGGACCCTCAGTCTTATCGTCAGCAATAGGCACTCCTAACCGACCACATAAATTAAAGAACGTGTATAGAGCTTGTTGACAATGGTTCGAATTCTTTGACCCCACAAACAAAAAATCATCTAATGTATCATTTCACCCCGTACAGTTTCTTACGTGTGGCCCATAGTAAAAATGTGGAAAATGTCTCAAATGTAGCACAAGAAATAGCACAACCCATTGGTAGACATTTATCAAAGAAAAACTGCCCTTCAAGTTTAAAACCTAATAAATCAAACTCACCTGGCCACACTGGCAATAATCTGAATGCAGACTTAATATCAGCCTTTGCTAACAATGACCCTTGACCTGACCTTTGTATCATAAAAACTGTTCCATCAAATTTTGTATACGATACCAAACATACATGTGGATCAATGAAATCATTAACGGAATAATTTTCTGGAGATGATAAATGATGCATCATTCTAAATTGACCTGGGGTTTTCTTAGGAACCAAACCTAAAGGAGATATACGTAATGTAGCAATAGGTCTTGATTTAAAGGGGACAGCCACTCTACCTATCTCAATCTCTGTTTTAACCTTTGCTCTAGCTAATGCGATATTGTCATTCATTGATTTAAAATTTGGAGCATCTACGGGGATTCGGGGACCTGTGTATTGCAAATGAAAACCATACATGAAACCGTCTAGCAATTCTTTCGCAATAGCCTCATCAGGATATCCTTTCAACTCAGCACCAAGCACTGTGGTGTTTACCGAGGTAAATCCAAAACTAAATTTTTCATTTTCCCCCAGCACTTTGGGCATTGCTGGTTTTATCACCCTGGTTACGAAAATAATCACCTTGCCCCGGCAAACTGAGCATATGTGTTGATACCTACACGTTTTAAATTTACAAGCACCCTTATTAAAACCATAACATACTCCCTTTGCCCCTTGTGCTCTGCCGATACCACTACTACCCGAGGGGTTAGCTGCACCAGCAATCGCAGCCAAAGAGCGGTGTTTAGTTTTGACCAAGATTGCTGGGGCAATGGCTTCGCGCAATCTAAACTGTTCATCATATTCCCTCCATCCATATCCAGGACTTCTGGCTGCCGCATATCTGATGGTGGACATATATTGGGTCAATTCAGTCGCCTTGGCAGGACATGTTTGTATATAGATGTGCGTACAAATTAGGAATGCATCAGTCCATTTTTCAACAGTGGATATTTTGTCCTTGAAGACATGTAGTCGTGTTTCAAGGACCCCATTTTCATTGAGAACTAAGGACCTTTCCCCATAAAAATCTTGCAATTAAATGGTTCCTTTGAACAAAAGCCCCAAATTTATATACTGATTTGCTCAGATCTTCTGTTTTAATGTCACATGCTTGTTGCATTTACCATAGTTTGACACCCAATAGCCGATGTATTTTTTGTGCTGGGGTGTCGTTAAACATTCATTCATTCATTCATTCATTCATTCATTCCCTTTCTGATCTCCAGTCTTTGCAACAGCTTGTTGTCTGCCACTGTGGTGGTTGTTATCAAGTGCAGCTAACATGGTTCTCGCAATCATTCCTAAAATGTACATTTAAATATTTCATTAGTTAATATTTTCATAATTTGTCTGTGCATGTAAGTTAGGATTCATTAATCATATATGAGTCTTTTATAAATTCTTACAATGATCTGTTTTAACAATTTATGTAATTTTCTGTTAACACCAGACCATTTATCATTCTATATTAATTGGGTGTCAAATGGTTTGGCAACCATTTACAATAAATAACTTTTTTCAATATTTTGAAAACATATTTGTCTTATTATTGATAATGGTTGTTGACGTTTGGGAAGGTACTTTGTGTACATTGCATGATACACCTCAAGTGCCCCGGTATGACAAAACTGTGTCAACGTGTCAAGTGCACCCAGTAGTTTCAGGGACTAGCCACAATTTCGCCTGTCTTATCTTGGTTGTCAGTGGTAGATGAGGACATCGGTGATATAAGACACCTGTATCCCATGCATGAACATCCACAACATGATGGATAAGAGACGTCCACTTTTCTCTTGAAAAATAAAACAAACCATATAAAATCACCAAACAATGTATTAAAAGTCCCCAAGTTTCCTGCATGTGCTTTTTTTATATGGCCGATATTCAAAATGGCCGCCATTTTGGTCGAAAAAATATAAATCATCTGACATAGAATGCAACAACACAACATATTTTATGTTCGTCATAATTATTTTTTAACAAGTTAAAGTATACATATACAAATACTTAACATAGTTAGGTTCAGAGATACAGGAGACCAATTTTAAACCATAGGCACATTAGCCATCATCAGTCATAGAACGGGTTACTTTGTTGCTGCATGTCTCTCCCATACAATGGAAGCACATATCAGAACAAACCATTCCCCCTTTTCGGTAACCACAGGCATTTCCACATCCCCCCTGCACGTGCTGTAACCTCACCGTGGTGCAGGGGTGAAACATTCTCATTGAGAATGGCCAATACAGCACACATTGAGTAAAATTCAGTATCTCGTTGTGATATTTATATTTGTTGCACAGTTCTTTACACTGTTTTAATTGACATAATGAATTTTTGTGTTGATGTTGATCATTTACCTTAGTTTGACACCCAATAGCCGATGTATTTTTCGTGCTGGGGTGTCGTTCAACACTCGTTCATTCATTCATTCATTCATTCCACATCCCATTTGACAGCCACAGCTAACCTGCTTCAACAATGTTTGTGGAGCAACTGGCTGGTCAGTGGCAATTGCAACCAGGGTTTGTCCTTCTGTTTTCCACCCCCACTCGGTGGGAGAAAAGCAATCACCCAACCACTGTTGAACCTGCAGATACACTCTGTACGAGTGTTGTTTATCAGCTGAACTGGTAGGTGGCAGACATGCCATTTTGAATGCACTGCTTGTTGGTATTTTAGCTACAAAACGCTTATATGCCACGTGTCTGTATTTGTTAAGTGTAGGAAACGGTTCAGCTCCATACAGTTTAAGCAAAAAACTGCTCACCTGCAGTGGCTATATTTTCATGGGTGCTGGGATCAAATGCAAATACATCCATTTGAGAGCACAAATGTTCGTCAGTTTTCTGGACTAGTTTTAAGGCTTTAACTTTGCCTTGGCCATACAGTGCTGATGTAGTATCGCATCCGGCTATGGCGTGTATAAAAAAAAAAAATGTGCTGTCTTGTACTCCCAAGTGCCTTCTGAAGTTGTCCCACACTGTAGAGAGTCATCGGATTACTCTGGCACAGCATGTACATATCCATAGATTGTGTTGCACGTGCTATCAACATGGCCAAGAGATCAGTGTCTGTCCCAACAATAACTACTGGTTGATTATGGTCTGATTTTGCCATCTGGAGTGCTGTTGACACAATTAGGGTATCTGATTTCCTTTACACTGTGTATTTTATTTGACTTTTTATATTGATGTTGTTTAACATTTGATGTTTTCCCTTTACCATAGTTTGACATCCAATAGCCGATGTATTTTTCGTGCTGGTTGTGTCGTTAAACATTCATTCATTCATTGCTTCACAACAATTCCAATGGAATTAGGTTCAGGGGACAATGTTTGAATAAAGCGTGTCTTGTTACAGTTATTTCCGAGGAATGCACCCCGAGGTGTGGTGGATGGCAAATTAGGTGCAACAGGAATATTTGCCGAAGTACAGTTATTTGCTCTGCGGTTCTGCTCTGCTGATTTAGTTGAAGGGGCCCATCATACCCATCAAGCACAACAGTGGCACCTACATTGTAGTGTTTTATTATGTAAGCTTT
Organism: Dracogyra subfuscus; assembly: GCA_016106625.1. Classification (NCBI taxonomy): domain Eukaryota; kingdom Metazoa; phylum Mollusca; class Gastropoda; order Neomphalida; family Peltospiridae; genus Dracogyra; species Dracogyra subfuscus. The sequence continues at coordinate 9,542 of JAECMU010007664.1, read as the reverse complement.
GTAAGCCTCACACACATCTGCATATGTTGCTGGATTTGCCAACACCGCTGCAAGAAGTAAGTTGCCTCCGTGGATAACAAAGTTAGCATGCTCAGGAATTGTGTTCTGACAATCAATCAGCGACTTCAGCATTCTTCCCAGCGCACTCTTTGTTGTCTTCCTCAGAAAGAAATGAAACACTACACATACATTCCAGAACTGATGATGAACATTGTGAACCGGTACCTAACCGAAAGAATTCCACTGCATCATCCAGTAACAGTGAAAGAAGATGATCCGAAGAACATCTGCAAGACTGTGGCACCTGTATCTCCAGAGCCTTCACATGTACTGGCAGCCAAGAAAGTGTCCAGATTTTCAAAAAGAACCTGACATTTGGACAGTTTTATTTCACCTGTTAAATACTGTTAATTATCTTGTCAATATTTAATACCAATTTACTATACTGAACCGCAAAAGAAACGCGAGACATGTGTGGCTGAGAAAATATGTTTCAATTTATTAATATCAAAGATAAATTTTGAAAAATCTGATAAAGTCAATTTATTGGATGTACTTTGACCACAGTCTCTGGGTCGTTTGCCTGTGTTCAGGTAGTGGGGGGATCCAGCACATCGAGATTGTAGGGCGTGACATGTTCAATACCGTGTATGTCCTCCCTGGGTGTTCAAAACGGCCATACACCGTCGGTACATGGAGTGCACGAGGCAGTTCACAAAAGCCATTGGCACCTGTGCCCACACCCTCAGGAAAGCTGCCTCCAGTTGCACACGAGTTGTCGGCCGTGGGACCACCTGGTTAAACAGTCTCTCGATTTCATCCCACAGGTGTTCAATCGGGTTCAAATCAGGGCTGAGAGCCGGTCACGGCATGGTTCTGATGTTGTGCTGACTCAGGAAGTCCATGGTGATCCTGGCCGTATGGGGGCGAGCATTATCCTGCTGGAACACGTGGTTATTGTGACGCGCGAAGAAGGGCATTATGTGAGGTGTTAGAATCTGGTCAACGTAGTGCTGCGCTGTGATTCCATTCTCTCTGCCTGCACCAACATTTTGGAACAAATGGGGCCCAATTCTCTGATTCAGGCCTATAGCACCCCAAACCATGATGCTCTGGCAACCCCACGGGTCTCTCTCCAGGACACATGCGTCTCTGTAGCGTTCACCCCTCACTCTGCCATCCGAGTTGGAAACGCAGTACCGGCTATCGACTATCGACCTCCATTGTTGATGCCGCCAATGTCGGTGCTGTGTAGCCCACTATAGTCGTGGCGGGCGGTGAGGACAGGTCCTCGAGCAGGACGTCGGCAAAGCAGGTTGTTGGCGGCCAGTCAACGTCGTACCGTGTCGTCACTGATGGGTCGCTGTCCATTGCCAATGGTCGCGCGAGCTGTCATGCTGGCCGTTCTGAAGCGATCATGGAGGTGTTGCCGGTTGATGTAGCGGTCCTGCCTGGGCGTGGTCACCCGGGGGCGCCCGCTGCGGTGACTGTTTGCAGTGCTGTTGGTGGTGGCTTGTGCTACAGTTTTTCCGTCAGACACAATTCTTTCCATGAGACTGCCTGACTCGGCATCGATCTTTAGTGCTGAAGTTTGGGCAGTCATTAAAGCCTTAGACGAACTATTTTTACTGACTCCCTTTCGTGTCTTCAAGCTTGACTATCCATTGCCAAAAAAGATGTGGTATTTTGTTGGGTGCCCAGTCATGTTGGCATCAGGGGTAATGAAATGGCAGATTCTGCTGCCAAGTCTGCTTTGGATTTGCCTCATGCAAGGATTGGTGTCCCTTATAGTGATTTTAAACCTAATATTAATCAATTTATCTTTTCGACTTGGCAACAAGCTTCACGCCATCAAGCCAGTCTTAGGTGAGTGGCAGTCCTCCCATAGACAGTGCAGAAAGGATGAAGTAGTCTTGTGTCGTGCCCGCATCGGTCATACATATTTGACCCAGTCATTGATCTTGAAGACAGATCCTCCACCTCGGTGTGAGCACTGTCAGTGTACTCTGATGGTGCGCCACATTTTGGTGGAGTGTACGTTTTTGAAAGAACCTCGAAAAGATATGTTAGGTTCACGATCTGTGATGGAATCATTTCGATTCCATCCCGAACTTATTTTACAATTTTTACGAGATACTGAATTTTATTGTAAATTTTAAGTTGATATATCTGTGATATTTGTATTTTTACAGTCCTTTACAGTTTTATTTAGCTTTTATATTTTTATATTGATGTGATTTCACATTTCATGTTTTCTACATTACCATAGTTTGACACCCAATAGCCGATGTGTTTTTCGTGCTGGGGTGTCGTTAAACATTCATTCATTCATTTGCTGTTGGTGTTAATGTACCGCTACTATAGACGATGGATGGTGCTGACATGGACATTGTAAGCATTAGCAACAACCAGGGCAGGCTGCCCGGCTTGCAATCGGCCGATAGCTTGTTCTCTCTGCGCTGCTGACAATCGGGTCATACCCGATGCGTGCAAATTACGAATGCCAGGAACGCGGTTCAAGTTGGTTTTTATACCCATAACCTCCACGAGATGCACGTGCATTTCGGTTTTCATGACAATTGTTTGCGACTGCCACCCACGGCCTTCGAGACAGGTGCGTTTTGGCGTGTAGTTTCATGGAAAGTTGAAAGGGTACCTGCAATTTGGGTCTCAGTCATAAACCAGCATGTCTTGTAATATTGACAGTTACATCTCCAAAATAATTTTTTATAATTTACCATATAGAAATGACATTTAAAAATCTCGCGTTTCTTTTGCGGTTCAGTATATATCGGCTCGCTATGTATTTTGGTTGAAAAGAAATAAATGATATAAACAGAAGTTTAATTAAGCATATAACAATTAAATAGTTTCACTGCCAGATTATAGACTTAATTTGGCTTTCGAAAATTAGTAACATTAGATTTCTAAAAATTGCATTCAATTAAAATAGTTGTAAAGGAAAATGTGGCAGTTAACTTTTTTTATTAAAACATGCAATTTTACTAAACATTCTCCAATCACTATTCAATTTGTCATCAGTCAAAATAAGTGGCAAATTAATTAAGTCTTCCAGGGATATAGCCTGTGTAACTTCCCTGGGGATCGGGAAAAGCACAGCAGCTTGGTATAACCCTCCTGATCCCCTCTCCAAGTCTGTTGTACTGCCAAAGGGTGTACTGTCTGTAGGCTGCATGCCTGTTACTTTTATTAACGTCTTCAACAGTGACTGCCTGTAATGAAACACATCATTGCGGTACCGCTGCTGCAGTGCTAAAACCATTGGGTCCAAGACAAAGTAGTCCATTTCCTATAATTGAGAAATGTGTGTAATTAGATGTGTAATTTAGATGTGTAATTAGATATGTATGTGTTTGCGAAAGTTTCTAACTAGGACAGTACTTTTAAGTGCAATTTTGAGGTTTTTATTGAATCATTGTATTAGGTGCATATAGCTGCAATACTCGTGGGACAGTCCATTTTATAGTCAGTTGTATAAAAAGTTGTTTCTCTTATTTTACTGGCTGTCTTGGGTTGTTTTTTAAATGTACTTACTGGCTGTTCTCTTGTACATTGGTCATTGTTGTATCCACAACACAATGTCTCCAAATCTGTTGGCATTTCACGGCAGTTCTATCAAACACACCAGTGAGGCGTACCAGGTGCTACTGGATCGGGCTGTGGTGGGTGCTGGTCATCTGGTTTCACCATTGAAGCGATATGCAGAACAAGTCCTGGAGACTGTTCTGCAACCTTCAACGGTGTTGTCCGGACTTGTTCCTCGGACATGTCTTCAATGAGATTCTAAAAATAAACAATTATATTCATTTACATATAAATTATTCCATACACAATATTTCGATAAATAACTTTAGAATACCAACAACTGAATTATGGGTGCATTTTGAATGTGTTGATCACCCTTTTAAAAATTCCTTTTAACTAGTAAGTGCAATAATTTGCTTGTAATGTTTTATGGACATATGATCTGTCAATTTTTAACAACAAAAATACTCTGCAAAGAAATCACCATTATGCATCTTTGATGAAGCACCTTGAACAAGTATAAATAAATTCATAATGTAAAGAAAGCTCAAAACAGCCACTTGCCATCAGTTAGAATTGACTTTTATATATTTATTATGTACAGTTAATAAAATATGATGTGACAGTAGCAAAAACAGGTCTTGTTTTTGTGTATCCTATGATATTAAACATCAGCAGTCGCTATATGTACCCCTGCGCGTGCTGTAACCTCATCGTGGTGCAGGGGTGTAACATTCTCTTTGAGAATGGCCAATACAGCACAAATTGAAATTTTTAATAAAACTCATTGTCGCGTAAAATTCTGTGATATTTGTATTTGCATTTTTTACAGTCCTTTACACTGTGTTTTGTCTAGATCTTGAATTTTTATATTTATTACCACAGTTTGACACCCAATAGCCGATGTATTTTTCGTGCTGGGGTGTCGTTAAACATCCATTCATTCATTCATTCGCTATATGTTATATCTGAAGAGGGCTTTTTCCATACATACCTTGAAAAATAATTGCGTTATTGAAAGGTTCACCAAAGTCAATAATTTCCATTTTCAGTCATGTTTCTATCCATGGCATGCTCATGTACAACAGGATGTACTCCTTTATGTTCATGCTGTGACAACATATCAATGCTGAGTTGGTTATAAATAATACAAGTTGACTATGCATTAGCACAATAAATAGCAAATTAATAAATACCTTCTCCTAACCGTGCCAATCTTTCACAGTCTGTCTGCTGCATCCGGGTCTTCCCTGTACCCACACGTCTACCTTTCCCTCGACGTGAACCTTCGCCCGTTCTTCCTCTTCCCCGTAATCCTCTACCTGTACCTCTTGATCATCTTGCCCGTGATCCTCTTCCACGCTTACTCGGAGTGGTCATAGAATCTGTCTACCACTTATCCTTCTGTAAAAAGAGGGATTTCATTTGGTGGGGATTCTTAAAAAAACAGTTGTATATGGTTTTGTGGGTTGCTAGTCAATTTGTACCCTGGTCATTTCGTACCATAGTCACTTCGTACCTAATTTGGTCACTCCGTACTCAAGTCATTTCGTACCATAACATAAATGTGTAATGTTAGACATACTTTCACCCTGGTAATGTCTTCTACAAAATAACATTACATTACAAATGTCTATGTAAGATGCAAACACCACGTGCAAATGAATAAAAATAATACTAATAATACTAATAATGAAAATACAAATAAATGATATCTGGCATTTCGTACGATAGTCAACTGGTAGCACTGTTTCTTGGTAAACATATTTTCCTATACATGTATATGCAAGTAATATATTCGCTTGGTACGTATAGGTATATAAATACTGGTACGAAATGACTATGGTACGAAATGACTAGGGTAAGAAATGACCAGGGTACGAATGGACCAGGCAGTATGGTACGAAATGACCGATTCGGTTTTGTGTGTGGGGAAAAGTTCATGAAATAAAATAAAAAAGAAATTAACTCGAGTCTAGGACAATATGACTTATTGGGGGTGGGGTTGGGGGGGGG
>JAECMU010007640.1:0-15674 GCA_016106625.1 Dracogyra subfuscus | reverse complement strand
TCACCTAAACCACCAGGTGTTAAGAAACCAAGTTTATTGTTATAGTCTTGTCGTGGTATGCAAATGTCTGCATTAAGCCTTAGTAGATACATGTAGATACTATGAAACATAATTTAATAGTAAAACAAGTTTGGCTAGTAGTAACTCAGTGTATGATCTGCCACAGTGAAGTGTTTTGGTATACTCGTTTACATACAATTGAATATCACATGAAGAAAGAAAGAAAGAAAGAAAACAAAAACAAACACTGAAAAAACACCTCGAAACAATAACAAACACCCCGCCAATTTGTTTTTATCTCTCTGCAGTCTCTCTCTCTCTCTCTCTTTCTCTGTCTGTCTCTAACTCTCTCTCTCTCTCTCTCTCTCTCTCTCTCTCTCTCTCTCTCTCTCTCTCTCTCTCTCTCTCTCTCTCTCTCTCTTTCTTTCTCTCTGTGTGTGTCTGTCTGTCTCTGTCTATCCCTCTCTGCCCCCAACACATATACAAATTCCAGTTCCTAGTTGTATGTAGTAGATAATTAAAAGTAATCGTATTGATTAAATCACTGACTTGTTGAAATCAAAAGATTTTCTCATTTCTTTCTCTCTTCTTTCTTTCTCTCTCTAACTCTCTCTCTACCTCTCTCTCTCTCTCTCTCTCTCTCTCTCTCTCTCTCTCTCTCTCTCTCTCTCTCTCTCTCTCTCTCTCTCTCTCTCTCTCTCTCTCTCTCTCTCTCTCTCGCCCACACACACAAATACACAAGTACACAAGTACGGTGAAATAAATCCAGTTCCTAGTTGTATGTAGTAAATAATTAAAAGTAATCGTATTGATTAAATCACTGACTTGTGGTAATCAAAAAGATTTTCTCATTTCTTTTTCTCTCTCTTCTTTCTTTCTCTCTGTTTGTCTGTCTGTCTGTATGTCTGTCTCTCTCTGTCTCTGTCTGTCTGTCTCTCTCTCTCTCTCTCTCTCTCTCTCTCTCTCTCTCTCTCTCTCTCTCTCTCTCTCTCTCTCTCTCTCTCTCTCTCTCTCTCTCTCTCTCTCTCTCTCTCTCTCTCTCTCTCTCTCTCCCACACACACATAGACAAATACGGTGAAATAAATCCAGTTCTTCTTTGTAGTAGATAATTAAATGTAATCCTATTAATTAAATCACTGACTTGTGGTAATCAAAAGATACCCATATAACTGTAAATACGTTATTTTAACGTAAATTGTACCCGTTTAATATTGTTTTTTTTCTTCACTTTACCGAAAATACATTGTGGTTGTAGCTTATATTATATACTGCGAACTTGTGAACTGTTATTATTTGTGCTTCCCTCCCCCTCTCACCACCACCACCACCACCACCACCACCACCACCACCCCATACCCGATTCAACTACATCACCCTACTGTACTTACTGTATAATCTTCACCTAAATGGTATTTTCATGAATACTAACTGGCCGGAATCCGTGTTAAGAAATAAACTTTATTGTTATTTTCCTGTCGTGGTATGGAAATGCATGCATTAAGCCTAGAGTGAACGGATAACAGAGCATAATTTAATCATAAAATATATCAGTTTTACGGTTTTCGAAACAGTGTGACCTCATTACAGCCAAACACTCTTGGTTATATTGTGACCTCTTATTCCCGTCCTAGTCAGGGGTGGACCGGTATCAATTCAGCGCATTAGAGAACAAAGAAAGAAAGAAAGAAAGAAATATTTTATTTAACGACGCTCTCAACACATTTTATTTACGGCGTCAGACATATGGTTAAGGACCACACAGACTTTAAGAGGAAACCCGCTGTCGCCACTTCGTGGGCTACTCTTTCCGATTGGCAGCAAGGGATCTTTTATTTGCGCTTCCCACAGGCAGGATAGTACAAACCATGGCCTTTGTTGAACCAGTTATGGATCACTGGTCGGTGCAAGTGCCTAGGCCATTCTCAAAGACCATACAGATAGTGAGAGGAAACCCGCTGTCGCCACTTCATGGGCTACCCACTAAGTTTGGAGTCGGTATCTGGGTTAAACATTCCATGCCTCGACTGGGATCCGAACCCAGTACCTACTAGCCTGTAGACCGATGGCCTAACCACTACATGTATGGATAGCAAAGGATATGAATGTTGTTTGTCGACATTACAGAACATTTGAACCTACGAATATTTAGTTTTTTAAAAAGTTTTTTTTCTGTTTTACGTCACCTCTAAAACACATCGAGTTTTTAATCATGGGCTATTGATGTCAAACATTTGGTAATTTTACGGATACTGAATTTTACTCAAAACTTCAGTTTTGATCTGTATAGGCCATTCTCAAAGACCATACAGATAGTGAGAGGAAACCCGCTGTCGCCACTTCATGGGCTACTCTTTTTTTATTAGCAGCAACTGATCTTTTATATAGACCATCCCACAGAGAGGGTAGCACATACCACGGTCTTTAACATACCAGTTGGGTAACACTGGCTAGAACAAGGTCATTTATAAATTTAAATTTGTTTATAAAGATAAAATACTAGTAAAGAAAATACATTCTTCTGCAATAATGCTAGGCAAGCATTCACATAAAAAGAAAGAACAAAATGTTTTATTTAATGATGCACTCAACACATTTTGTTTACGGTTATATGGCGTCAGACAGAAGGTTATGGAGCACACAGATTTTGAGAGAGGAAACTCGCTGTCACACTTCATGGACCACACAGATATTGAGGGAGGAACCCCGCTGTCGCCACTTTATGGGCTACTCTTTTCCATTAGCAGCAAGGGATCTTTTATATGCACCATCCCACAGACATGGTAGTGCATACCACGGTCTTTGATATGCCAGTTATGGTGCACTAGCTGAAACGAGAAATAGCCCAATGAGCCTGCCGACGGGCATAGATCCCAGAGTGACCGCACATCAAGCGAGAACTTTACCACTAGGCTACGCCCAGGCCCCTTACGACCATTTAGGTGTCTGTAACAGTCTAACGTCATTATGGTAGAGGCCGGTCTTAAACGTATTTGGGTGCGATTCAAGTCGGTTGAGTGCCAGCTTGAGGTAAATGCGTTGCAGGATCGAAACTCCACAACTTGACAATGGCTCTGGAATGTGCTTTCCTGTCTGTGGTAAAGTGCATATAAAAGATCCTTTGCTGCATTAGGAAACATGTAGCGGATTTCCTCTGATGACTACGAGTCATAATTACAAAATGTTTGACATACAATAGCCGATGATTAATTAATTAATGTGCTCCGGTGGTATTGTTAAACAAAACGAACTTCAACTTTTTTAATAGTGTTGGTGTTAACTCATCGGGTTTAAACTTATTGCTAATTTGTAATTAAACTTATTTAAACTTAAACTTAATTTATTGATTTTAACTACAAGTTTATCAGCACAAAATATATACACGGAATATTTAAACATACAAGAGAATTCGATTAATAAAATTACGTCGGTCAAATATTTCTGATATATATGTGTATGTGTATATGCAATAATACCATAGAAAAACCAAAAGAATTAAAACATTACTGTATATGTGCAATACAGTCAAATTAAAGAGACATTCCTGAGTTTGCTGCATTATAAGATGTTTCCGACTAATAAAATATTTCTACGATTCTTGTTTAGAATATCAGTGTCTGTATATTCAATGTGTTTCTGGTCATCTTAATATTTGTGACCGGTGGCGTCGTGGTTAGGCCATCGGTCTACATGCTGGTAGGTAGTGGATTCCGATCCCAGTCGAGGCATGGTATTTTTAATCCAGATACCGACTCCAAACCCTGAGTCAGTGCTTCGCAAGGCTCAGTGGGTAGGTGTAAACCACTTGCACCGACCAGTGATCCATAACTGGTTCAACAAAGGCCATGGTTTGTGCTATCCTGTCTGTGGGAAGTGCAAATAAAAGATCCCTTGCTGTTAATCGACATAAGAGTAGCCCATGAAGTGGCGACAGCGGGTTTCCTCTCAAAAATCTGTGTGGTTCTTAACCATATGTCTGACCCGTAAATAAAATGTTTTGAGTGAGTCGTTAAATAAAACATTTCTTTCTTTCTTAATATTTGTAAGAAGCCCAATTGGATTTCGTCTTCAAGTAATTTCGTACGTACGAAAAACATTATTTTAGGAAATAAAACGAAATTTAAACCAGTACAAATATTAGAACAATCAGAAACATGTTTAATATATAGCCAATAATATTTTATGCAGGAAAATATATTTGATAATTAATTACAATCGTTATAAAGTCTCTGTTAGTCGATAACATCTTAAACACAGCAGCAAACTCAGGAATGTCCCTTTAATATAATGCATGCATTTGGGATTTAGTTATCGTTATATTATACAGGAACTGTGTGCCATAACATGTTTACCAAAGAGATATAATAGTAGTGTACAAGAACCGAGTATATAATTAACCTATATGCCAAAAAGATATTATGAAATATAGTTATCATATTAAACAAAACTGAAAGTCTTAACCTGTATGCCAAATGTGCAAAATAGACCAAGAGAAAGCTTTTGATAGAGCTTCACAATGGTCCTTTAACGCCTTTGTCGAGGTGTTAGGCAGGGATGTCCAATTCCAATAATGCTTTACGTAATTGTTGTTGAACTTTTAAATATTATAATCAAGAATCAACGAGATAGTAATGAAATAAAAACAACTACACGACTGAATTTAATAATTAATTGTTTTAACATGTTAAACAACAAGAAGGAAATATTTATTTAACAACGCACTCAACACAGCTTATTTACGGTTATACTGCTTCGGACATATGGTTAAGGACAAATTATATATCGAGAGGAAACCCGCTGTCGCCACTTCATGGGCTACTCTTTCTTATTAGCAGCAAGGGATCAATTATATGTACCATCCTACAGACAGGATAATACATACCACGGCCTTTGATACCCCAGTCGTGGTACACTGGTTGGAACGAGAAATAGCCCAAATGAGCCCCCTTTAACATTTGCAAAACATAATTGTACTTGTAGCTGCTAGTTCGCATCCCAGTACCGGCTCCCACCCAGGATGAGTGAAACCACTAGTTACCCCCCCCCCCACACACACACATACACACACTAGTTCCTAAGCACTAACCGTTAACTAAGATAGTTGAAGTATGTGCCAAGGTAAGCTTTGTTTTTGTTTTTTGTTTGTTTAACGACGCACTCAACACATTATAAGTACGGTTATATCGGCGTCGGACATATGGTTATGTCGAGAGAAAAAAAACATGCTGCCCGCTGCCAAGGTAAGCGTGCTTGAACCTAAATTGGATAATACATTTGAACAAAATATGGTAAAAAAAGAGCACCAAACGACCCCCTCTGCCCCAAATAATACTACAAAAAAAAAAAAAAAAAAAAAAAAAAAAAAAAAAAAAAAAAAAAAAAAAAAAAACCCACATGAAAAAAACCTCTGCTTTATAATTATGTTTTTGTGTTGTTATTGTTGTTGTTTTCAAAGAAACAAACAAATCAATAAACAATTTCACTCCGGGGTGAGGATAACATAATTATAAATAATAATTAATAGTTTATTTATATCTATACTCTATAACCGGACAGCTCCTTAGTGAGGGAAGTGGACGGTTCGTAATAAATCTCCCACCCATCCCAACCCTTTTCCTGTCCTGGCCGGTACCTGCGTCCAGGAGAGGCGTGCGCTAAAACAGATTGTTCTGAATGTGCACGTAAAACCCTACGACCTAACCTGACCTGACATTGGTAATAGATCCGAACTATTTTAAACGGGTGGACAAACAAAATGACTTAAATATGAATTTGAATGATTTTATTTTTTTTGGTCAAACACTTTATACTTTTGAGATATAGTCTTAGAGACGAAATCCGCTACACTTTCCAATTACTAGCAAGGGGTGTTTTATATGTACCATTCCACAGACAGGATAACACATACCACGACCTTTGACATAATATACGAGAAATAGCCCAGCAAGGATCAATCCTAGACTGACCGCGCACCAGGCGAACGCTTTACCACTGGGCTACGTTCTGCCCCAAGGTACCAGTTGTTTTAATACGATTAGAACTGATAATAAACATTCTATTCTAAATTGTATTATAACAATTATATGTTATGTCTAAAGATATGAATATAAATAGCAGTACGATTGTAGTCCTATTACACGTATACTTACCAGATTACCAAAACACATTCCAATGGCATTTCGACGTTTTCCGTTAAGTCACGAAAATTGCCGGAAACGTTATCATAACGTCACCAACATTAAAGTCTATGATGTGACGTCAACAATGCTTTGACTTTTTAAAATGCTTATTGGTGTCAATAAAGCGATACTACATACATTCTTAACTTAAGAAATGTATGAACGGAATCGCGTTTTTGACATTTATATAAACATATTTATTTTATGTCTGAATGTAACATGAGCATGGATCCAGTAAGTATACGACCTAATGACGGTTACTAAGTACCGTGGTGTTCTGCTGCTATCTTTGGTGTTGAGTGAGTACATGAATACGTGTAAGTTTTTGATTGTTTGTTTATCAGGAGCATTGAAGTTGGATGAGGGGGATGAGAGGGTGTAGCCTTGGCGTAGCCAGGATTTTGTATTGTGGCGCGCGTGTGTGTGGTGTGTGTGTGGGCGGGATCCGCACTATGATTAGTATTATTTGGCGACAAGTAAGAATGAAAGGTGATATGAAACAAAATAAATATATGTGATAGAGAGACACGTCCGCCATGCTCACCTCAATCTGATGGCTATTTTAGAATATCAGTGTCTGTATATTCAATGTGTTTCTGGTCGTCTTGATATTTGTAAGAAGCCCAAACTGGATTCTGTCTTCAAATAATTTCGTACGTAGGAACAAATTATATTTTAAGAAATAAAATGAAATTTAACCTGCTAAAAATATCAGAAAATGTTTAATATACAAGCAGTGATATTTTATGCAAAAACATATGTAATTACATTCGTTAAAAATTATCTGATAACATCTAAAAAGCTGCGGCAAACTAGGGAATGTCCCTTTAAGTAAGAACTGCCCTCGAGACTGCAAGCCTGGATCCACGACGAAGGTACGGTGCTGGAAGTACGCATCCTTCCCTTAAAATACGAAGTGCCCGGAAAACCCCAGTATTTAACAGATTAATGTAATGTATTTATTGGTTTTTAACAGAGAACATGTAATTGGTCAGCTTGATATTTCTGTCGATTTGAATGAATATTTTGGTGATATTTTGTTTACTGAGACAGTTCACAAGAATGTCGGTCATATTTATCCATAGTAGCTATACAATATGACCGTAGACAAAGTTAATTACACAAATGGGAACAGCCTGTGATGTCATACTTTTTAAAATATATTTTTTGAATTAACAGAATTTTAATGTTTGTTTACACAACTTAATAAAACAAAATCAGTCTTTACTATCACAGCTATTAAAGGGACATACCCTAGTTTCAGTTCATGAAAATTAACATTAACTTTAGTTTAATTTACAAACTTGTAACACATTTTGATAAAGTTACAATTGAGTGAAACACAAGTCTTTGACTTTGAAATGATAAAATGCCCTCTAAAATAGAATAAAACTCGACTACATAACTGTTAATTCTCAGAGGCACGTGCCTTTTTACAAATATGAGAAATGAATTTTGTGATATTAAAAAACATCAGGGTGACCAAAATCACTTCGAATGTACGGAAATGGATACTTTAACAATAAATTTAAGTAAAGTATGATTTCAGTTATCAAAAAAGGCCTCCAATAGTCAAAACTATGTCTTAGTGTTTAAAAACTAGGGTATGTCCCTTTAAAAGTACAGATTATTAAACATTCATTCGGTATGAAGATATTTAAACGAACAGTTACAATAAAATACTCCCATAATAATTTATATCTTATAAATAATAATTTTTGTATACTGTATACTTTTAAATATTGAATTTAATTAATTAATATCCTTCAGTCTATAAACATTAAAACAATTATATGACACTGTGAAAAAATAAGTCATTGAATAAGCCAACATTTTAAAGTTTATCCACATTCTCTCACTCATCCGCTTTTTATTCCAATCTGATTAAAATTAGCTCTACTGGGTCTACCAGTAGATCTAACAGCACTGCGTGAACTCCCATATCCAAGTAACATTTCATATATAAATAACAATTTAAATATCGATCAATTACACTTTTTACTGCATTATTTGGGAGCATACAAATTCTAAAAATATCTAGACAATTTATGCAATAGGCGAACTTATTGGTCTATTTCAAGATTGAAAAAAAAAAAAAAACCCAGAAGGAAAGGTGCAGTAATAAACTCTGGATTGTATACTAGTATAAACAGATTTTATGGCTGTACCATCACGGGGTTTTTTTTCGTCTTGAAACGAAGTTTATATATAAAAATTTTTATATATTGCCATTAGTTTCCGGCATATTTCGTAATTCACCAGTATCATTTCGTATACCATCGAAATAATCCCGAATGTTTTCAAATTATTTTCAAATCACTGGCATGATTTTGCAAGCAATGTTTTGATTGGTCGAATGAAAGGTCAACTGGACATGAGCTCCAACGGGCTTCTGTTAGACCCACATGTAATATTGAAGCTAATTTTAATTAAATTGCCTTTTATTCTAGCTCTCTTTCCATTCACACCTTCTGCACGAAAGAAACAAACAAATGTGTTATTTAACGACGCACTCAACACATTTTATTTACGGTTATATGGTGTCAGACATATGGTTAAGAACCACACAGATTTTGAGAGGAAGCACGCTGTCACCACTTCATGAGCTACTCTTATGTCGATTAACAGCAAGATTTCTTTTATTTGAGCTTCCCACAGGCAGGATAGCACAAACCATGGCCTTTGTTAAACCAGTTATGGATTACTGGTCGGTGCAAGTGGTTTACACCTACCCAGCGAGCCTTGCGGGGTACTCACTCAGGGTTTGGAATCGGTATCTGGATTAAAAATCCCATGCCTCGAATAGGATCCGAACCCAGTACCTACCAGCCTGTAGACTGATGGCCTAACCACGACGCCACCGAGGCCGGTCCTTCTGCACGAACTGCTTGTCTCATTTGTGTTGTGGCCATCACAACACTTCTTATTGAATCAACCTCGGGGCGGATCGTAGCCCAGTGATAAAGAGCACGCCTGATTCCCGTCGGTAGGTACATTGGGACATTTTTCGTTCCAACCAGTGCACCGCGACTGGTATATCAAAGGCGGTGGTATGTGCTATCCTGTCTGTGGGATGGTGCATATAAACAATCCCTTGCTACTAATGAAAAAATGTAACAGGTTTCCTCTCTATGACTGTGTTAAAATTACCATAGCTTTAACATTCAGTAGCCGGTGGTTATATAAATCAATGTAATCTAGTGGTGTCGTTAAACAAAACAAACTTTTTGAATCAACAGCTAAGCGTTTGATCAACCGTAACCGACGCCTTAACTTTCGCTGTTGAAAGTTATCATTTTCTGTTGTCATGGTGTCACAAATGTCAGCTGATTTCACTCCCTTCATCCACATTATATTTTCCATGCGAGTATCGAACTCGGTGTTGCGTCGTTGTGATAGTTAATGATGTTTAAAACGCACTGTATTTTGTTTGTAATAACTTACTTAATGATTTAGAAATGTTTCCCTTATTTTATAATATAAAATGGTTTCCAATTTTCAAGATGGCTACCAATGCTTCCATTTAAATAACAGTTCCTTAACATTCCAAAGTGATCTGAGATCTTGGTAATCTTGCAACAGAATTATTTTTGTTGTACTTTACTCTCAAAGCCATCCTATCAAAAATGTACGTCAATGTAGGTGGGGAAAATGACTAATTTGCATATTTTAAAATGGTCGCAAAATCAACTACGAATGTGCATTCCTTCTTGTGCACCACTTTCTTCACTTGATCCTTCTCCATATTCCCACCCAGATTCATCTTCACTCGTTTTCCAAACAATCAGAAATCAGGCAGCTTGTCGAACACCCTACCCACCAACCAAAAAACTCACCAACCCCCCCCCCCCCCCCCAAAGAACAACAACACCCACCCAAAAAAACCCACACCAATCCGAAACAAGTTCTCAAAACACATCAACAAAACCCAAACCGAAAGTCGGAAGGCTGGGAAAACTTTCCAAATGTTTTAAACAAGAACTAAAGTGACACACGCCCATCTTCAACAAGGGCGGGATGTAGCCTAGTGGCAAAGCACTCGCTTGATGCGCGGTCGGTCTGGGATCGATCCCCGTCAGCTGGTCTTTTGGGCTATTTCTTACTCATCCGGTGCATAGCGGGCAGCATAGCCCAGTGGTACAGTGCCCGCCTGATGCGCGGTCGGTCTAGGATCGATCCCCGTCAGCTAACCACTGGGTTTTTTTCTCGACATAACCATATGTCCGACGCCAATATAATCGTACTTATAATGTGTTGAGTGCGTCGTTAAACAACACAAAAAAACCCACACAAAAAAACACAAAAAAACAAAAAATCCGGTGCACCACGAAAGGTACATCAAAAGCCGTGGCCTGTGGGATGGTGTTATATAAAAGATCCCTCGCTGCTAATCGAAAAGAGTAGCCCATGAAGTGACGACAGCGGGTTACCTCTCTCAATATATGTGTGGTACTTACCGATATGTCTGACGCCATAAAACAGTAAATAAAATGTATTGAGTGCGTCGTTAAATAAAATATATCCTTTACCTTCGACAATACTATAATTACATATAAAATAAAAATAATATCGTCACTGGGTGGACTCGAACCACCAACCTTTCGGTTAACAGCCGAACGCGCTAACCGATTGCGCCACAGAGACTGACGACAATATTCCGTATCATCAGCTATTCTAGACAGTCAAATATAGTGCACAGGACAGGTCAGATCATAGGTTTTAATGCACACATTCAAAATATTATGCTGTTGTAGAACACGCTTGTCATAGGCACAGGTGTCAACTTTCACCGGCTCCCCCGTCCAGGGCCCCGTTCCACAAAGCGATCTTAGTCCTAAGATTACCTTAAATGTATAAGGTAGTTATGCACTAAAGGTGATCTTCGTCAGCCCTTGAAATTCGGACAAGTTTGCTACGGCAGTTAAGTGCCGTCGCAAATCAATTTGCAACGGCACTACGACGGCAATTTTAAAGAAAAGATTAATGCTGTCAAAATTATCCATATATTATAATTATTGAAAAAGTATGATATATGAACCACTGCTATAATAATATGCTAAAACATAACATCTCAACTTTACTTTCGTAGGCCTATACTAATTAAGGAAACTAAGCTACACACTATAATACATTTATGCTTCTCTCTGGGATCTGTAAATGGACAGAGTTCAGAGAGAAATGCCTACAGACTTTTGACCACTCACAGATTTGCGACGGCAGTGAAATGCTGTCGCAAATCAAGTTTGAGATAGCTTTTGCGACGGCATTGCCGATTGCCGCCGCTAATTTCGAGGGCTGCTTAGTGCTAAGATCGCTTTGTGGAACGGGGCCCAGGACAGGAAAATATAGTGTACAATGATTCAGGTGACAATGCACAACGTATATATTATATTATATACACGCGAACATTCACGGAATTACAACATCTTTATAAATGAGGCATACAAGAGAAGAAAGTTAGTTTTTGTTTTAGATAACGACACCACTAGAGTACATTGATTTATTAATCATCGGCTAGTGGATGTCAACATTTGGTAATTTCGATATTTAAGTCTTTGAGAGGAAAGCCGCGACATTTTTCTATTAGTACAAAGGGATCTTTTATATGCACCCTATTACAGACAGGATAGCACTTACCACGGCCTTTGATATACTAGTAGTGAAAAAGAGAAGAAAAGCAAAACACAAACACATGTTTTATTGACATATATGTTACGATATTCAGTTACAGATGATATCTGGATTTTATAATCGGTCAGGTCAGGTTACAGGGTTTAACGTGCACATTCAGAGCCTATCGTGGTGCAAGTGCTTGCGAAGCAAGCTCTTCAGTCCAAGACAGAAAGTTGGGTGCGGGTGAGAGGGGACCACCTGCACTAGCAGGTGCAAAGGAGCACCAGCAGTCCGACCGAAATCGGTAGCAGGTGGGAGTGGGTGGTGGTGCTATGGAATTTTGAATGGAGCATTAATAAGCCAAAGAGAAAAAGGTGCGCAGTTTGATTTGAGGAAATTTTGGCGCTAATTTTGAACGGTCAATCTAAATTGTAAAAAAAAGCATTCGAGCTAGTATAGCTCGTACCCGTCGGTAGGCCCATTGGACTATTTGTCGTTCCGGCTAGTGTTGCACATCTGGTGTAACAAAGGCCGTAGTATGTACTATTTTGTCTGTGGGATGGTGCTTATAAAAAATTCCTTGCTGCTAATCGAAAAGAATAGCCCATGAATTGGTGACAGCGGGTTTCCACTGTCAATACTTGTGTGGTCCTTAACCATATGTCTGACGCCATATAACCGTAAATAAAATGTGTTAAGTGCGTCGTTAAATAAAACATATCCTTCCTTCATAAACGGCCAAAGTAATACGTAATTAAAGTCGTCCCTGGGTGGGCTCGAACCACCAACCTTTCAGTTAACAGCCGAACGCGCTAACCGATTGCGCTACAGTGACTAATTTAGTTTTGAATTCCATTGTATTGAATGCCATTATATCTAAAGACTTTGAACCTAATTCAGTTGAATGTGAGACCCTAAGAATTATAATTGTAATTTGTATCTAAAATGTATAATTAAAATAATAATAATTAATACATTTTAAGTTGAAACTGAAAATTAATATAAGTACATGTTATTTCTTACATAAGTAGATGTTACGTAATGAAATTTCACAAACTGAAATTTAATCCATATATGGCAAAACTGCTAAACAAATTTAATATATATTCAGTTTGACCATTACTTATGAAGAAAAAGAAGAAGTAAATTGAAAAAAAGAAGAAAAAAGGAAGAAAAAGAAGAAGAAGAATAACAAACAAGAACAAGAAGAAGAAATTGAAAAGACAAATGAGATGAAGAGAGAAAGAAAGAAAAATGTGACACACTCAACACATTTTTATTTACGGGTATATGGCGTCAGACATATGGTTAAGGACAACACAGATTTTGAAAGAGGAAACCCGCTGTCGCCACTTCATGGGCTACTCTTTCCGATTAGCAGCAAGGGATATTTTATATGCACCATTCCACAGACAGTGACAGCACATACCACGGCCTTTGATATACCAGACGAGAAATAGCCCAATGGGCCCACCGACGGGGATGAGATGAAGAGAAGAGGACTCAGTAGGGAGGAGGAGGAGGATGAGGATGAGGTAAAACCCAGAAGTTTAAAATAAGACAAACGACATCCAGCTAGTTTTACGGGTCATTTCAGGTGCTACGCTCGTTACTCGGTCCACACCCAATAAAAAACCCAACAGCCAAACACCGCCTGCCTTTGATCACGGGGAATTACATCGGTTTGGGCAAGACCGAGCGAGGTGTAAATAAAATAATACTCTCCGCTCAGTGACAAAAGATATGTTTTCTTTTGATTGACTTAATCAAGCAAAACGCCAAGTTAAAAGCGGCGACTCCAAAGGCAATGAAAGATAAAAGTAAGCCGTAATTTGCTCGGATTCGGTACCTGCGTCCAATTGAAGGTGATAATAACCCATCAAAGGATCCATTTAGAACTCATAATGGCTTTTCACACGCTACAGACCCTTATTTCCGCCGGATAAGCAAAGATAAAGAAATTACAACTTTCCACACTATTTCCAAACGGTGAAGCATAAAATGGGTTTAATACCACATAAAACAGCTTTCTTTTTTATAAGCTTCAATGTATTTACGATTAAAGGCTACAAAAAATTATTAATAGATTATACTGACTGATGGATATTATCTGTCATTATTGAATGATTTGTATTATATCAGGGTTTATACAGATTTGAAAAGTGCTTAATTTTGAGTGGTCATAATGAAAATCCCTTTGTCAAAATCCACGAAAAGTTCTTTAATGTGACCTAATTGTCTTGAAAATCCTCGAATTACATATTTCTGGTGATAAACATTAAAATGTTCCTACCTCATGTGGTCAGATAGTATTTATTTACTAGTTTGCGTCATTTTGTCACAAATATCGAAAACTGTTTGATTGAAAAAAATTATTTTATTGGATAAACAACAAAAGGATTGGGCACAAGTTTGTCATCTTACTTGACCCTCTCCCATATGCATAAAATATAATGGTGACAATTACTTAATGATAATATAATAGTAATGTATACATATAAAATGTGTGTACAAATGTACTTTAATAACAATCAAATTAAAGAAAAGAGGATTTTATGAGAAACAGTTGCAAAGGAAGAAATAAGTACGTGTGCACAGTACAGTCAAACCATTAGACTACTTGAATCAAAACGATATTTGAACACAAATATTTTGTTTATTACAGAAACCACTTACGATATATCGACGGAATCATCCCACTAACCCTGATTTCACTAGCCCTGGTAAATTACCAATTAATGGCTACCATGGATGTTCCATTTCTTTAGGCTACTCCCCTGTACATATAAACTATTAATAAATAAACATGTTTTACTGATTAGGTAGACAATAGATGAGATACCCTTTTAATGCCTCAACTGAAAACGTGGCGTCCTTACTTAATCCTCTTCGTGCAATTCCTTTATTTATAAACATGTGTTGTTTTAATATCACTATTACAGTCAATACATAATTAGTAGGGACCTCTATATATGAATGTTGCAAATGTGATTATACAGATAAATGCACCGGCCTCGGTGGCGTAGTGGCTAAGCCATCGAACTACAGGCTGATAGGTACAGAGCTCGCAGCCCGGTACCGGCTCCAACCCAGAGCGAGTTCTTAAGGGCTCAATGGGTAGGTGTAAGGCTACTACATCCTCTTCTCTCTCACAAACCACTAACCAACTAACAACTAACCCAATGTCCTGGACAGACAGTCCAGATAGCTGAGGTGTGTGCCTAGGACAGCGTGCTTGAACCTTAATTGGATATAAGCATGAAAATAAGTTGAAATGAAATAAATGATAAATGCTCGCTGTGCGTTGTGGCGGAGGTAACCTTTGTATTTATTTGGGACCAGAGGCAATAAAGTAGCAATTTTGGATGACTATGTCTTCCATAAGAACGCACAAATAAAGGCGGGCATGAAATTGAGATATAACGAGACTAAGAATTTGAAATGCAATGTGTTTATTGTAGTATCCGAGGGGTTAGTTGTCAAACGACAGTACGAACACAGCTTCAACTGCTGTATCCATACTCCAACTCGAATATGGACAGAAAGCATCCAAAAGAAGAAAAAAGTATATTGACATTGACACTCGTATTGACAAACTTTGGCTTGCCCACATTACAACAGAATGGACCCTAGACTCCTACCTCAGTGCCATTGGTCATCTGATGGATAGGAAGTGTTGAACAATCAGTTGCTAAATGTGTCAGTGCTATGACGTATGTTGCATTGTTTTCATGGTTTTGAAATGTCATGTTTTAATTGTATTATTAAAGTGCTATTACAGTGCTATTACCATAAACACTATCGAATAAAACATTTATTTAACTATATTCATTTTTGTAATTACTTATTTGAATTAGTTTGTTTATAATGGGGATGACAACCGG
>JAECMU010007611.1:0-22024 GCA_016106625.1 Dracogyra subfuscus | reverse complement strand
ACACACACATCTGTATTGTATGCAACTCCATGAAAACTAAAAAAATGTTTGCATTATAAATTTGTAATGCCTGGTCAGGCAGCTATCTCTATTAACCAATCATTTTTTGGGATACCTTGAGATTGAGAAATTGTTGAATGTCATAATTTTTACATTCAAACAACTGTTTAAGTTTATCCCGATACCAATATCTAGAACTTATTAGTCCAGTTCCTTAAGCATCAATATTATGAAGTTATTTTTTTAAATACAAGAACTGAAATTTTTTGTAATGTTTGCTTTCATGACTTAAATTTTTTGTTAAATACAGGAACTGAAAAATTGCTTGCCTTACATTGTGGAGAGTGTATTTGGCTATGGAGCAGAGCCGGGTTGGGATTTGGACAAGATATCGAAGTATCAGAATCCACATGAGTTTCACGCAGTCCGGCGCTTCCTGGCACCAGAGAGTCAGTTTCTGAATCTTATCTACAACTTGCAGGCTGACGCTTACCTACAGTATGAATTTCAACTCAACCACCTGCCTGTGAGAAAAACCTACATCATTTTCATTTGTGCTTAGAAATATCCATTTAACATTCAAAATGCTATCTTGTCACATACATGTGGACTTTGTCATGTTAATAAAGTTAAAGTTTGTCTTGTTTTACAACACCACTTTGGTGTAATCATTGTCTATTGGATGTCAAACATTTGGTAATTTTTACATATAGTCTTAGAGAGGAAACTCTCTACATTTTATATGCACCATCCCACAGACAGGATAACATATACCACAGCTTTTAATATACTAGTCATACATACCACAGAAATAGTCCAATGGGCCCACTGGCAGGAATCGATCCCAGACCGTTGTATTGTTAGGACACTGAGTTGTAGGCATATTTTCTACCATGCCTAGTTCAGGGTAATTTAAAACGGGGGAAAAAACCCCCACCAAAACCAACAAAATATCAATTGTTACATGAAAACATTGAAAATGAAAATAAAATGTTCCATTTGATGATCAAAAGCAGTAAATTTTCAGTGAATATGGTTGTGTATTTATAACAGTGCATACAAATGTATACAAACTTTGTACATTGAATGATAATTTGATTCTTTTATTTACAGGCTCCATCAAGACATTTAATAGAAGAAGGAGCAATTCCTATGTTTTACATCAACAAGCTTCGTCAAGATGGATTTGGTCAAACATACTTAGCACTAGATATCCTTTTCAGACACTTTATAAAAAAGAAGTATCGTTTGGTCAGAAAGCCTTTTTACCTGCCCATTACCTACAGCCGATTACATAGGCTCTTTTCAAAATTATATTTAATATCAGAGCCAATCAAATCCGTCTTCTTTTTTTTTTTCTTTTTTTTGAAATCTCTAGTTTAATTAAGTTTAATATCAGGCCCTTTGCATTTGTAAGCTATGTTCTGATTGGCTGATTATATTATTACATATAGAATAAATGACATCAAAATATGGTCAATTACTGTGTTGAGGTTGTTTAATATATGTACAAAAACAGACAGAATAACTTGGAACTAATCTTTTAACTTGGTTATATAATACGTACTGTCCTGTTTATGAGCATAAATGCTTTTCTGCATTTTTAGTAAGAGTAGCTGATTTAACAGCAGCAGGTTTCTCCCTCTTTCTTTTCTAACCAAGTGTTAAAAACCATGTTAAGCACAAAAATAGCAATAGCAAAAATCCCTGTTTAAATGGAGTTTATCACTATCACTCTCCAATCATTCTCCTGAAATTAATTGCAAGAGAGTAATTCTTAGCTCCCCTTAGCACATATCAATATAGTACAGTGGAATCCCTCTTAAACTGGACACCCTTGTAACCAAGATAAATGTCCGGTGTCAATGTCTGCAAAGATTCTTTTCCTTTTTACTTGTAATGTTTTTTGTTTTAATCTCTGGGTTATATAAAAAAAAGTTTATTAAAATGAACGATATAACTTAAAAGTAAACTTCGTTTCTGTTTTGTAAAATGAGTTATTTCTTTAACATTTGCTAAGTGCCTTTGAGTACTTCATGTTCCACTTTGCATACTATGTGGTGAACCCGTCTCTGCATTCTCCCATCAGCTGGGTCAACTTCTACGACTACTTGTACCCGAATCTCGTCGACGACTACATGCGCTACTTCCTCCCCCTCGACAAGAAGATGCTGCCTCCAATGCCACACATGCCAGCTCCTATGAGATGCCCATCGGCGCAGTACACTATTCCTGGGTTTGTTCTGTTTCAGCTTAAGGCGATGTCACACAATACAAGTGCCCTGTACAAGAATATTCATGAGAAATAGTCACAAAAATAGCTGATTGTAGGAGAGTTTGTTTTTGTTTAATGACTACTGGAGCACATAGATTATTAATTAATCATCGGCTATTGGATGTAAAATATTTGGTAATTATGGCTCAAAGTCATCACAGAAAACTCGTTACATTTAATTCTAATGCAGCAAAGGATCTTTTATATGCATTTTCCCACAGACAGGAAAAGACATACCACAGCCTTTGTCCATTTGTGATGCACTGGTTAGTTGAGACAATAACAAAACCAACCAGCTGAATGGATCCATCAAGGTGGTTCAATTTTGTGACATAAGCACCTTAAGCGAGCACTCAACCAACTGAGCTAAATACACACCCCCCCAAACGCCAAATTTACAAAGCCTGTTTGTCTTACACATGTGTAACTGCATACATTTTCAATGTATAAACACCTGTTTTTAAGAAAAACAGGCTTCATAAATTCGACCCTTTTTGCAGAGTTATAGTCCACATGTGTTCTCCAGACATTTTTTTGAATTGAAATTTTGTGTATAGCTTGATCATGTACTGTTACAGATCAAGTTTGAATTTCATGGCGATATACCCATTTATGGCAGAGTTGTGGCCCTTGAACTTATAAATGTTTTTGAGGCCTCGTAGGGACATGTACTACTGTAACAGTACTCTACTAATGCTTGGTTATTTATTTAGTTGGGCGGGATGTAACCCAGTGGTAAAGCACTCACTTGATGCATGGTCAGTTTGAAATAGATCCCCGTCGATGTGCCCATTGGAGTATTTCTTGTTCCAGCCAGTGCACCACAGCTGGTATATCAAAAGCTGTGGCATGTGTTATCCTGTCTGTGAGATTGTGCATATAAAAGATCTCTTGCTGCTAATAGAACAATGTAACAGGTTTCCTTTCTAAGACTATATGTCAGAAATATCAAATGTTTAACATCCATTAGACAATAATAAATCATTGTGCTCTTGTGATGTCGTTAAACAAAATAAACTATTGTTTTAGTATTGTTTTGTTCTTCAATACCAAATGACAATGGATATTAAAATACATTTATTAAAGTATAACAATGGAAATAAGCTTTATGCAAATTTAAATTATTTATGGTAACAGTAATACACAATCACATTATGATTTTAGATGTTTATCTATCTATATATATATATCTATATACAAATTTCAGTGGTCTTCCACCCGGTCGCACAAGCCCTAGTCCACAGCACCAGCGGATGCGCCCCACTCTGTTTAAAACCAGCTTCACGGCCATGCAGAAACAACACGTCCAGGGCTCTCCTGTCTTAGAACAGGGAGAAGCAGAGACCTGGCGTTCTGAAACAATGCTGCAGGTGTTGTGTTTTATCTTCTTACTAGGGGCGGGATTTAACTCAGTCGGTGAGTGCTCGCTTGAGGTGCTTGTGTCGCAGGATCAAATCACCTCAGGGGATCAGTTTAACTGGTTAACAGGATTTTTTCCCCTCATTCCAACCAATGCACCAAAACTAGTCAAAGGCCGTGGTAAGTGCTTTCCTGTTTGTGGAAAGGTGCATATAAAAGATCCTTTGCAGCATTAGAAAAAACCCAATCAGTTGAATGGATACTAATTTCAAATAATGGATGGGAATAGTTTTTAACATTGAGACAGGAGTATAATGTCTTTGGTCTGAATGTTATACATAATGGGCTACATTTACAAAACCTGTTTTTCATAAATGTTTGTGTTTAATGTATGTAAATTGGCCCAGTTTGTTTATGTTTGTTTTTGAAAGATAGAATTGTTTTGTATTTAATTATATTTTTTTAAGAGTTTCAGAGAACTGGCCTTCTTGGCAGTCTGCATAATAGAGAAGTTAAAAAATAAAAAGTGTAACTTGGATGAAAATGTGTAACTTGGATGAAATATTTTGTTTATGATCACTGAATATGTTGTCAACTTAAGCAATTTGAATTTTGCTATAAAAAAACCCACCCAAAACTAAAAGTAAGAATTTTTAATTTTTTATGTGTAGGTTGGAAATTAACTTTTAATGTTTTGATGGACCTCAATTCTCTCCATGCCCACAGCCACAGCATATCCATGTGATGATTTATTCTAAATTTTATTTGACAGGTATTTGCGGAGTTTTGGCTCAATCAGAATTCTAATGAAATGGGGCGGCTTGCAGTTTTCTCTCAGGCCTCTGTGGTTAGTACTTTATAGACCTTATATATATATATATTTATATATATATATATAATACCGGTGCACACTGAACCTTACATAGATGAGCATTTTAGTTTGTTGCACTTATTTGCAGGGCTTCTAGATTGTGGTAGCCCCACTCCCATGGCTAGTGATATTTAGTGTTGGGCTAGTAAATAACTAATATAACTAGCCCGATGGCTAGTGCAAAAAAATCTTGTCAAATGCTGCATTGACATATTTTGTAAATATGATTATCTTCCCCTCTCTTTCCACTCCCTCTATTGATTTTTAAGCTCTGTCTCCCTCTTTAGGTGAAATATCTGATCATTACTATTAGTTAAATTGTATTTATTTAAAGTAGGGCTAGTGTATTTTTAATCATGGCTAGTCCATTTTTAGAATCACTAATCTCATGGCTAGTGGATTTTTATAAAATTCTAGAAGCCCTGTTATTTGTTTGTCGGGGTGTGATATAGCCCAGTGGTAAAGCGTTCGTTTGAAGTGTGGTCGGTATGGGATCAATCCCTGTTGCTCCAGCCAATGCACCACAACTGGTATATCAAAGGTCGTAGTATGTGTGTTTCTGTCTGTGGGATAATGCATATAAAAGATCCCTTTCTGCTAATCGAAAAGAGTAGCCCATGAAGTGGCGACAGTGGGTTTCCTCTCTCAGTATCAGTGTAGTCCTTAACCATATGTCCGATGCCAGATAACCGTAAATAAAATGTGTTGAGTGCCTCGTTAAATAAACCATTTCCTTCCACTGATTGGTCACTTGTGCAAGTTTGGGAAATAGACAAATACTTAAACAGGAATTGATCATATGATCTTCTGGAAACCTAGACATTTGCATTATCACTGACTTGCTCCTGTACACATGGTTACACCACCATTAGTGATTTAATCCAGTGCGCAAATTTTCACTATTGATTTAATCCAGTGCAAACAGTTTCACTATTGACTTAATCCTTTTCAAGTAATTTCATGATCATGAATGACTTAAACCTGTGCAAGTGACTGCTCTATCACCAACAAAGTGATCCTGTGCAACCATTTTCACTGTCACCAGTTACTTAATCCTGTACAGGTGGTTGCTTTATCATAAAGACTTTAATCTTGTTAAGCAGTTGCATTATCACCAAAGCACTATCCTCTGCAAACAATTGCACTATCACCAAAATCCTAATACTACACCCATGTGTACATTTAACCCAATATCACACTGAACGGTTGTTAACTTTGTAGTGTGCTTAATAATGATAATGCTGACATACTTGAAAAACATGTTAAGTAAATTTCTACTAAAGTCCTAATCAGAATTAGAATTGCTATCAGCTTGTAATTGTTTTGGTAGAATATTTATAGGATATCAGACAAGCTTCCATTTCGTATCATGTTTAAGTCCAGAGTGAAATAACGTCCCATGCATTACGTCCCACTTGGCATTCTAGTGGCATGTATCACTTTGATATGTACCAAGATTTTTTTAACCATATGGGTAATAATGATGTTTATTCAATCTCTCACTTTCAAGTACTCGACACGATACGTATATGAGAGAGATCCGTTTTACTACTTGTTTGTAAGTATGCAGATATACACTGTTGTACCGTGGCTATTGTATTTATTACGTGCATGCATCATCATTGGAAAGTGGTCATGTAGCTTTATTCATTATTGACATTGCATTATTTGCATGGAATACAACTGTTTGTTTTTATGTATTTATTTTTGGAGTGTTTTTTTTTAATGATCATGAAATTGAATGCTTTGTGCAGATACCTGCGATAGTTTTTCTTAATTTTATGTTTTTTAGAAGCAATCTTGAAGTGTGATTTAATCCTATCACTATTTTTGTTTTGGTTTTACAATGAAAGTGTGTTTGTCTTTGAATATTGTTAATAACATCTTTGCATGTTCAACAAATATGTCTGCAGATGAAGTATACACTGTCATATATATTGAGTGGTCTCCAGAAAACAATAACTATACTGATTGTGGAATAGTATCAAAAGAGTTGGGATTGTAACTTTGGTATTTGATACCCATTACTATGTGGATATTTGTCATCGTCAGTGAAACATTTAAAGAGCAGTATATTCAATATTTTTTAAATGTGAAGCTTATTGCACTTATTGCCCACCTGTATGGCATTGCTATTTTAACAATATTTGACCTACTGGCACATACCTGAGCAATCTGGGCTGTCCGTCCAGGACAGTGGGTTAGTTGTTAATTGTTAGTGAGAGAGAAGAGGGTGTAGTGGTCGTACACCTACTCGTTGAGTCCTAAAGAACTCGCTCTGGGTTGGAGCCAGTACCAGGCTGCGAACCATGTACCTACCGGTCTGTATTCCAATGGCTTAACCACTGTGCCGCCAATGCCAGTCCCATCTGGTAATAGGTGTGAATTATCAAAGTTATTCCATAGGGTTATCGTTGCTTTGTGAGGCCACCTGATATATAGCTTGCAGGTGTAATATGTCTGACTGCCAACTCAGGTTTCTGTCTCAATTCATGCCCTTCTGTTGCTGCTTGTTCAGTCGAAGTAGCCTCTGTGTGATGACACTGAATTTCCGCTTCTCACTGTTGACTAAATGTCCAAATAAAAAACAATATATATATTAGACTTTGTTTGTATAGCCTTAAAATAAAAATATTCTAAGGTGGTGTTAAACAAATGTTTGTTTCCTTTTTATTGCTCACAAAGTTAAAAAAAGTTGAAGTTTGCTTTGTTTAACATCATTAGAGCTTGTTGATTTATTAATTATCGGCTATTGGATGTCAAACATTTGCTAATTGTTGACATAGAATCGTAGAAAGAAAACACCAGCACTTTCACCTAAACAGGACAGCACATACCATGACCCAGTTTATTGTAGGAAAAATATTTTAATCTGAATTCTTGGTGCAATTTATTTAATTAAATGAGTAATATTTAAAATGTTAAAATTTGGCAAAACATTTAAGATTACAATTTCATATACATCATTATTTTCTCTGTCGTTGTTATGCAAATTAATGTCTGTTAAATTTAGACAGTTTGGTTAGTATAAAATGACTCATTGTGTATAATTCAAATTCCATAATCATACAAAGCTAACTGTAATTAGATTTTGCACAGGAATTTGGTGGAAAAAAGAGGTAACATTTAGTGGGGTTTTTTTCATTTCACTAGCCATCGGGCATGGTCAGAGTAATTATTGACAAGCCTGATGATAATATATTCTAACCACTGAAGTTGGGCTACCACATTTTATAATTTTAGAAGCCCTGACATTGTAATGCTTTGATCATTCTCTGATTCTTTTTTCCCCATCCCTGCATCTGATACATCAAGCGGGCAGCATAGCCCAGTGGTACAGTGCCCGCCTGATGCGCTGTCGGTCTAGGATCGATCCCCGTCAGCTAACCACTGGGTTTTTTTCTCGACATAACCATATGTCCGACGCCGATATAACCGTACTTAAAATGTGTTGAGTGCGTCGTTAAACAAAAAACACAAAAACAAAACAAAAACTGATACATCAACGGCCATGGTATGTGCTCTCCTGTCCAGAATATTTCTTAAAAGATCATTCACTGTTAATGGAACAAATGTAGCGGGTATCCAATAGGACCATATGTCAAAGTTATCAAGTGTTTGACATCTAGTAGCTGGTGATTAATAAATCAATGTGCTCTAGTGGTGTTGTTAAACAACAAATTTTAACTTTTAACTTTTATTTATACATTTCTGTGTAATTCGTTGTAGTCCATTCAGCATTTATCTGGTCATGGTGCTTGCTTCGTTGAATTTTATTAATAAGCATTCTGTTAGAAAGTGATAGAGAGGGCACTTCGGACTTCATAACTCTTTTCTTGGTCTGTGTATTCGTTTAGTGTACTTTGTTGTGCATGTTTCAGGTAGCTGTTAAAGTGTACAGTATTATGATGCAATTAGTTAAATGTGTTTTACTGAGTTTTATATGTATATGTATATTATGGTATGGTGTTGTCTGTTAACGTTTTCTTATGTTGACCATATCTTGCATCAAACCTCACATGTAATAACTTGGGATGGCAATGTGTTGCGTACTATTACTAGGTCACTGTGACCTACTTTTCACAGACTACTGCATACTGCACATAACAGTAAATCCTTATCCACATCATATCTTGCATACGGATGCATACAGGACCATCAAACCACAAGTAAGAGTAACTTGGGATGGTGGTTGGTCCAAAATAGACTGTTTATCCATCCCATTGCAAAGTTTTCACATAATTAGACATGAATCATACCTGAAACAAATAAATATGGTTTTCCGTCAAACTCCTGGTGGGCGTATCATGTACCTCACTTGTTAAAAATACTGTTATGGCATTAACCCGGGAGTGTCTTTTCTAGTTCAATCAACTGGTAGAAAGGTGCGGAAAACCCATGCTAGAAAAATTGGCTAGCACATGTTTCAGGCATCTGAAAATTGCAAGAACGATCTTAATTTTACATAGCCTATTTTTTGTTCACGCAGAATTTGGATCACTATTTACTTGGATATAATGGGTTACGCAATTCTCAGAGGCCGCTGTTCCTAGACAATAAAGTACCGGGTACACTTTTCATTGGTTATTTATTCTCATTGTTTGGAAGGTAGACAGCTGTTGCTACCTGTGGATTACATCATTTTGTAAGCAAGGTAATATGTGACGTCACTAGTGTGTTCTTTGTAATATTACATGAATTCTTTCTCGTTTATGTAGTGTATATCAACTGAGAGGAGTGATGTCATGGTACAAAAATAAAATGAAGTGAATTTTATATCATTATAATAAAATTTATAAGACTAATTTAATTAGAACATATTTCCTGTATTCATCCTTTTGTAGATGAGTTTTCTGACACATGTCTCAAGAAAGTCAATTCTTTGGGGCCCGCTAAAGATTGCTGTAAAGATTGATTTTCTTCAGACCAGGGTTCGAACTTAACAGCGATGAAAACTCACATTAAGGTTGCCCGCCTGGCGACCGATTTTTAAAAGCAAAATTTATATTAATAATTAATAAATAAATAAAAGTATTATTCGGGCAAGTGAAAATAGCACTGGGCAAATGAAAGTGCTGTCACCACTTGCCCGGATGCCAACTCAAAAATAAAGTTAAGCGCACACACTGTCAGACTCATGTCAGAAAGCCATCCATAAAAGGACATGCACCAGGAACTATTAATAGATGTATTTGTGTATAAATGTACAGCTATTGCTTTATACATAAAGATGTCTTGTAGTTATTTTTTTTAATAAATGTGTTACTAGCAATTATTTAAATGTTGAAAGTTTGTTCATATTATAGAAATACAATGTTGTGTTGTTTTCATGTGGTATAATTTTCAAATTTATCATAAGTTTAGCATAATGACATCAGACTATTAACAACAGCGGTTGTCTTTTTAATCAGAAGAATGAATTAATAGTGATGTTAGTATGTGATGCATATCAGTGGATCACATGGTGTATATGATATTGTAATAAATTATTACAATCAATCACATGATCTACCAAATAATGTGATTGGTTATGGCAACTTTACAGATGATGTATTAGATAGTGTGATAAGTTATGAAAACCAAACAGATGATGTATTAGATAGTGTAATTATTACAACCAGTCACTATATAATAAATAGAAATAAATAGAGGATATTTCATGTTTTTTGTCAAATGTTATTTATATCTCATCAAGTGAAGTTTACAATCATATCTTATGAGTCGTGCAAGAGAGTGTGATATGATTGCAAATTTCACGAGATGAGATAGAAATCATATTTGACAAACAAAATGAAATTTTCTATTTGTTATATTACTTTTGGCAATTTACCTTTATTTTTAAAATGCCAGCAGAAAAATAGTTCCAGCTTTCTTACAGTGAAGATAACACTTTCTACAATGACGTTAACACATTTTAGTGTGAAATAGTGAAATTTTCACTCTAAAAAAATGTGTTATCATCACTGAGTAACTAATAATACTTTTATTTCACTGATATTTTAAGGTATTTCACAAAATGTTATATAATGTGAATTATTACAGCCTCTAGTGTGATGTGTTGTACATTTAAACACTAGTTTGAAACACTGCATGAAGAACCCCATTGTTGTACCCATTCTTTAAATGTCTTTTTTCTGTCCAACCAGTGCCTCATGACTGGTATATCAAAAGCCATGGTATGTGCTGTCCTGTCTAGAAATATGCAAATAAAAGATCCCTTTTTGCTAATGGAAAAATATTTCCTTTGAATACTACGTGTCAGAATTAATCCAATAGCTGTTAATTAATTAATCAATGTGCTCTAGTGGTGGTGATAGCAAAATAGTCCTTTAAATAAAAATGCCTGAAGAGCATCACTGTGTTCATATGTCTTAGGGAAGTCGTTTATGAACAAATTCTTTTGTCAAATGACCCTCCATATTTTTTAAAGAATACATTTAGGCTAAGAGCCCACTACTTGTAATGACACCATTATATTAAACTGTTTGTTACTTTTATCTCCAGGAGCACTTTATGCCGACCCAGAATCATGCGAAGATTGTTCGGTGTCTCATCAAGTACTTACATTACTTCATCAACAGTGCATCCGATGTGATTACCTCCCCTTACCATCACTCTGTGCCATCACCTTTAGACGTCTTTAAAAGGTAGATAGTAAAGTTTGTTAATACTTTCAAACATAATTGGCTGAATTTATGAAGGTTTTCGCTTGGAACTTTTCTGAAAAGAAACCAATCCATGCATATAGAGGATAATAAATAAGTTACCAGTTATCAAATTTATGTAGCGAGTGAAATCATTTGTACTTTTCAAACTACTGGATTAATTTTTGACAAAAAAAATCACTTGAGTGGTACAAGTTTTTAACTTTACTCACATCTATTCACTTAAATGTTTTACATAGGGAATAACTGGTTACTGTCTTAAGATATCGGCTTTATCCTGCGATGGTTAGAATGGCAAATGCAGCAAGGCTTTGACGAGCTGCATTCACCATTCGTCCTTACATTATTTGTAAGATGCTAGCTACATTCTGTCAGATAAAAAAACATTTCTAAACTCTAATTCATAAATAAATAAATAAATATACAAGTTTTGTAGTGTTATCGCAAAACTAAAAGTTATTTGTTTTTACAATACTTCAATGAATGATTTAAATCTACTATGAAATACTCAAGTCAAGTCGGGCTTGTGTCACGTGACCTATATTTTTTGTTAGTGACTGCTGGATACAGTAATTGCTGAATAAAAATACATAAAGTTTATATCTGAATTGATATGTATTATATTTGTGGGTTTTTTAATTTATATATTTTAGATAAATTAATTTTGATTAAAATTAGGCTCAAAAATCTAAAAAGGTTTTGTTTACTTATGTGCAATTGTGGCCAGCTGTCCAGTATTTATGTTGATTATTCCCAATAACTGTGTTATTATCAAATTAGCTGTCACAATCAGCTATCAATTCCTCAAAATGACTGCAACGTTTCACCATTGTACTTGTAATCTAGCAAAAATACTTGATGAAATCCACTTTTTGTACTAAAAATTCATGGGTATTTTCCATTGAAAAAAACGAAAAACTAAAGCTGCCATACTCTAAATGTTTCCTGTTCTATTATTATTTCCGGTGAGTGTTGTGTACAAAACAGTGGGAAATATGAATTGGGGAATGCACTCACTGTGTACAGTGTACAGTATGTCGGGTGAGATATCTCGCCTTTAGTAGTCGGAAGGAAAGCAAAATGCTAAATAACAAAATTAAAATCGGCCCTCAGAATTCAAGCTGCCATCACAAAATGATATCTGCATCATTTTGATCAGTATCGGGTATTTATGTTGTTGTTATTTTACAAAATTGCCATTGAAAGATAAGTATCTGAATTTTGAGGGCTAATTAATCTGTAAAGTTGCATACATTGTTTTAAACCTGTCAAAATAGCTTGGTCAATCTAGAAAAAAGAAACACACTGAATATAATTATAATAGACTGAAACAGGAGTGTGTGATGTTGAAATGTAGAAATGCCTTCTAAAATTAGAATAGAGCTCAGCTCCAAAACCTTTATTTCTTAGATGAAAAATGCATGTAATTTCTAGTTTCAGTTATTTAAGATGGATCCAACAGTGAAATATAATCTGTAGTGTTTAAAGTCAAGGGTTTATCATTTTAATCTAATATATATAACAGATAACTAAGACATAACAGTTATAATAGCGTATGGAATTAGCTGGTTGCTGGCTTATTTTGACATGTCTGGTGATGTTATCAGTGCTGGTTTTACATTTGTTTTTGTTTTTAGGACTACTGTGCCACAAATTATTCAGAAGAAATTGTATGCTTTTCTGAGACATGCATTTGATAAATGGCCTCTGGATTCTTCCTTCAAATGGGTATTATAGGAGTTTTATTTTTATTAGGCAATTTAATACCTCTATGTCAATGCCATTGTATTTGACAGTCAATTTTTAATTAATTTTATATTAATGTTTTTAAAGATGTTTTCTGACAAATATTTTGTTCACAAAACTACCATTTTTGTTAATTTACCAATCCTTCAATATTTTCTTTATTAAATGTGTTATATTTAAAATGTATTTCATAAAAAAAATTACCCAGTCTATTCAGTTCATGACCCTAATATTTTTATATGCTGGAAAACAATTAACATCAAACAACAGTTTTATTTAGTTATTTTATTACTGAATTCCCAATTAATTTGATAAAAAATATTTAATATAAATATAATATTTAATTAATACATCTCCTAATGTGTATTTGTACTACAGGTTTTGGAAGCCTGGTTAAGTTACATCCAGCCGTGGCGGTACGTCGATCCCCGACAACTACTGGCAGGGAAGGAGCATGATGTGTATTATACAACACAGGAGAAACGGGTCGATGACAAGTGGTAAGGAAGTGTTGAAATTGTTGCATGATCAGTCTTTGTAATCATCTTTAACCAGTAAGGGTCGCCTTGGGCAGGTGCATAATTTCAACCCAAGTAAAAAAATAAAGAATCCTTCCTTGTATCTATCTTTCTTTCATTTATTCTGTGTTGGCACCAATTTTTAGTTTACTTTTATTTCATCTTGTAAGGATTTAAATTAAAAAAAAATTTGTTTGATTACTTGCTGTGTTATTAAAATGCCTTAATTTTGTTGTATACTGAATTCCCAAGTCAGCAAATTAATGAAACGTTTGTTTTGTTCAATGACACCACTAGAACACAACAGCTATTGTATGTAAATATTTGATAATTCTGACATATAATCATGGAGAGGAAACAGCTACATGTTTACATTAGTAGGTAGAGATCTTTTATATTTCTGATTAAAAAAACCCTGAAGAAAACAAAAGTGACCTGTCCTGAGAAATAAAGACCTGAAATTCAATGTGAATCAGTTTAGAGTTTTGGTGTCTAAAGACGATGGTTTATTTTCCAGGGATCAGTTTATCGAGGATAACCTGCTGTTTTACACAGTACTCTTCCAAAGATTCCTGCCTCGGGTCTACAGGTTCGATCTCACCTCCTACCAAAGTGCCAACATGCTGTTCCGAGTCACAAAGGTAAATGTCCTTGTCATTTGTTAATATATTGCATTTCCTCATCATTAAAAACCCACCCTAAACTCAATCCCTGCAAAAAACATTAAAACAATAACAAAAAAAGCTAATAAAAAAATCATTGTCTATTGTAGTCATATGATTTATTTAGTGTCACTGTTTATTGTTTACTTTTATCCCATTACTTACCCAAAATATCCATGTCATAAACCCATTTGATATTTACCATTATTAATCTGGTTACTCTTTTTTTTGTTGCTGTCAATGGGTCATTTGTTTACAAGACCCTGTATGTACCGGAGCATAATGTTTTGATAAAGAGTTAGTGTTATGTCAAACTACATTTGTGCTAATTGTGATAATGTTTAGAAGTGTTATAGAATAAAAATAATTATCTGCGTGTGTCTTTTTATATCTAAAATACCAACCTCATCTAATTAATTGATATTTGTCTCCACAAAACCTCGACAAATACTAATTAACATAGACTTGGTTGATATTTTTCATATTAACATACACTCATGATGAATCCTCTATATATTTATGTTGTCAAATTTAGTATGATATTAAAAAAATTAAATGACTGGTTTCATCATGTAATTAGATTTGGTAAATTTCCAAACTTCATTAAAGTGCTTCCAAGAAGCGATAAGTTTACATCTGATTTCATATCTGTGAAACTACTATTCCTCAATTGATTTTGTTGTTGATATTTCTGTGTACTATTTTTCAACTGTACTGGGTATAAGTTCTAGTACAACAAGAAATTAAGACAGTTATAATATTGTTCAATTGAAGATTTTGAATATTTGTGGTTGTACATGTATTAATAATGTGTGTCAGTGTTCATTAGATCTTTTTCCTTTCAGGTGCTGAGTTTGCCAAATCTTGCTGGACTAATCTTCAAAGGTATTTGTACGACACGATCATTAACTTTCCATTAGAGCATTATGATATTATTGCAAAACTACTAGAACTGCTAGTTATTTGTAATGTAATGGCAGAGTTGTTATTGGTCCCCTACCGGTCCAATCTGAGGGGACTCTAGGTTTCTTCTCCTGTCTATCTGTTTTCTGGACTTTTTTTCACAATGCCTCAAAATATGCCTGAAATTTTGTATATAGGTTTATAATGTACAGTTACAGATAGGTTTGACTTTCTTGGGAATTTATTCTAGAACCATAACTGTCAAAAATGCTATTTGTTTGCTAGAGTTATTGCCCTTGAATGTAGGAGATTCAAACATTTGTTAGGCCTGATAGGTGACGTGTATACTCTGAGAATGCTGATTCTAAAATATAGTTAACTAATGTCTAAACATTACTCGTTTGATTGATAGGGGACAATATTTCAGAAGTTTATGTTACAAGAAGTTGGTTCATGCGATTCTTACCTAGGCCACTGATTATTTGGTCATATGAATTATATTTGCGTTAATTACACTAACATTTCACAGTCAATATTTGTGTCTGTTTAAGCAAAATAAAATGTGAAACATTTTGTTTTATTGTAGATCATCAATGAACATATTCTGTGAGACTTCTAATGTAATTCACCATGTAATCAGTTGTTACATAACTTACTCATCCAAGTTTCTGTAGTGTGTTTATGAACTATATTATTTTGATTCAGGAAGATAAAACTATATTTATATATGCATTTATTGTTAACTTCATCCGTTAATGCATATCCTTTTGTATATATTTTCCAGCCATTAAGGTTGTCTTCTAACTTCTATATAAAATGTCAGTATTAATTTTGTTAAAACGTTCATAAATTAAATTCATCAACTGTAACATTAAAACCCCAGTACTGTTCTCAACATATTTGCTGACTATTTACAGTTTGGAGAGATAGAGAGACAGAAGCAGATATTTTGATCAAGTCTTAGTAATTGTTATGTTGTTTTTCAGCTGAAAGGGAATTGTTTGGGTCGTCATTTCACCCGTCACACCTGTCGATGTCGTCTGACATTGGAAACAGCTATCTGTCGGCAATGCCGCCTGTCACCATGCCACTGCCGCCACAACTCATTGACTTTGAGCAGCCTAGTTTTCAGTATCAACCCATGTTTGGAGAAGTGATGAGTAGAACAGTACGTAACATATTTGTCATTTAAAATGTGATGTTTTAATTAATTTTGGGTCTTTTTATGAGGTTTCATATTTGATTACCTCTTAATAATGAGTAAACTTGATAAATGGTATTATTTTTAATATCAATAGTTCTATATGAATTTGGCCCTGACAGGACTTTAACTTAAATATTTTATAAATATATAAAATAAAGTGCATATTTGAATTGGCAAGTATTATTTTCATGATTTTTTCAAATGTTTATGATATTGTAGATCAGTTAATGTGGATTAAAATTATGATTTTTTTTTAAAAGTCATGTTTACTTATGGACATTTGTAGCCAGCTGTCCAGTATGTATGCCCATTATTCCCAATAACAGTGGTTTTCTGACCAGAATGTTTTTAAAAAAACCTAACTAATCATATCCAAATATTTTGTTATTTTGTTGTTGGTAAAATTATCAAATTAGCTGTCACAATCAGCTATCGATCCCTGAAAATTACTGTGACGTGCCGCAATTGTTGTCAAGTGAAAATGCTTGCTAAAAACCACTTTCTCAACTAAAAATTCCAAGGTATTTTCAAAACAAAAGCAAAAATCTAAATCACAGAAAGCCGAGTTGTCTTCTGTTTCCCGTTAGTAAATCATTTCCAGTGAGTGTCGTGTGCAAAATGATGTACCTTGTACTGGAGTGATGTCGGGTGAGATACCTCGCCTGCAATGATCAGATGGTTAAGCTTAATTATTTTTATGGGCTGATTATCAATATAAAAAACAGCAGTAGTTGCTGCAGCATGTTTCCCATCTCAGGTTCTCTCGGAATTAGACACCATAATAGACTCAGCATAAAATTGTGCTTATTTCCTATCTGCCTTTTTTTTCAAATTAACAGCCATCATTTTAAAATGTGCTAAGGTATCGTTAAAGATATAATCCAATCTATTTTCTAATAATACTGTGTAATATTTCAGATTCAGGATCTAATTCAGCTGATAATGCAGGCGTATCATACTGTACAGCTCAGACAGCTGACTGCCAAGCCAAAAGGATCCGGTTTCTTCGGTTGGTTGTCGGACGTGTTCGCAGAATCGAATCCCTTCGCCAGTATCAGCTCTCTGGAACAGAAGAGAACCGTGCAACATCTTCAGATGTCCATGAAAAACTTTGCAGATATTTTTAAGGTTTGTGCAGCTCCTTGAAAAATATTGCAGATATTTTTAAGGTTTGTGCAGCTGTATGAAAACATAAAAAAATATTTTTAAGGTTTGTGCCGGTATGTGGATAAAAATAGCAGATATTTTTATGGTTTGTGCAGATCTATGAATAAACTTTGCAGATAATTTTAAGGTTTGTGCAGCTCCTTGAAAAATATTGCAGATATTTTTAAGGTTTGTGCAGCTGTATGAAAACATAAAAAAATATTTTTAAGGTTTGTGCCGGTATGTGGATAAAAATACAAGATATTTTTAAGCTTTGTGCAGATCTATAAAAAAACTTGGCAGATATTTTTAAGCTTTGTGCAGATCTATAAAAAACTTGGCAGATATTTGTAAGCTTTGTGCAGATCTATGACAAATGTAGAAGATATTTTTAAGCTTTGTGCAGCTATATGAATAACTTACTAGATAGAAAGAGAAAGCATTGTTCCCTTGGTGGACACTTTCACAGACTTCATGACTGATATTTCTTTTTATGAACTATAATTTGGATGATGTAGGGGGCATTGTTTAATGTCACCTTTTAACATGAACTGATATTCAGGAAATTACAGTGGATTCCTGCTTTTCTTTTTCCAATCAAGCCCAATGACTGGTACATCAAAGGTATGTACTGTCCTGTATGTGGGAAAGTATATGTAAAATATCCCTAGCTGCTTTATTGGTAGGTGTAGCCTACATAGTGGCAGTGGGTTTCCTCTCTATCGACCAAATGTAGAAATATCCATATTTTAAACACCAAATAGTCAGTCTAAATTGTAGTGAGATGTCATTAAACCAGGGCTAGTACTGGGTGATCAGAACATTTCACCAAATTATCTCAAAAATGCAAAACCTATAGCTATTTTTTCAATAAATTATCATTTATCACACAATTTTTTTCCGACAAATTAAAATAAAATTTGCCAATTATGTGTGGTTCTTTCTGTTGGAATATGCAGCTAAAATAGTTCTTACATTAACCAGACCATTCGGGTTGTTCCAGATCTTATCACCTCTAGAGGTGGCGAAGTGCATTAACTGTTATGACAGTCACAACTGTACTTATGCCAAAGAGGTCGGTCTGGTGCTAGTTATGATTTAGTAAACTAATGTGGGAGTGACAGTCCTCTTTGTTGTGGTACAAGAAGGGTGAAATCTCCAGTAAAAGATCTACCCGGGAGTGGTAATCCTATAGAAGAAAAACTTGATCAAAATTCATAGAATCAAATGCTATTTTGTCAAGTGACATGTTATTCCTGGTGTGTCGATCATATGTGTTCCCCAATGCATATCCTGTAATTTCCTGCTTGTCTGCAGGCTGTACATTTTAAAACATCTAAATATATAAGTGTTGAAATAATATGTTAAGCAACATAGTTTAAAATTTGCTACAGTGTCATTAATCAAAATTTCTGTTTCTTTTCCTTACAAAAGCTGCAGGTTAGCAACATGATTAGTTTGTTTCTCTGTTCCAGTTTCCCATGTCTGCTCCATTGGATGACCTGGCATTTGACCCAGACACATCTTCTGATTAATTTGTTTCTCTGTTCCAGCTTCCCCTGCCTGCTCCAGTCGATGACCTATGTTTGACCCAGACAAGTCTTGTGATTAGTTTGTTTTTCTGTTCCAGCTTCCCCTGCCTGCCCCAGTGGATGACATGACATTTGACCCAGACACGACCTCTCAGACATCCTACCTACATGAGCCCGAGATGCCAGACAGCATGGAAACCGAACACGGACCGGAGCTGACCGATCTCGGAAGATACCAGGTTTACAGCTTTTATCAGTTTCACGTAATTTAATAATCCTGGAAATCCTGGAAAACTGTGGATGTTAATATTGTCATTATTCATGTATGGAAAGTCATGGAATATTGAGTTAGATCATGCCTGGTATAATGTTTCACACAAAGCGTCGTTCTGTTCACGTATCAGTATCGCAAATTTAAATTAATGCAAACAGCCTATAAAAGTTAAAAACTTCAGGATTACCAGAACTTTATTTACATAGCAAATACTCAACAATCAGTTTATTCAGGGATCTCATTAATAGCCGGTACCCGGCGATTTTTCAACGGCTATCGAATCAATTGTCGCCGGGTATTAAACTTCCAATAAACAATGCTTGTCGACTTTTGTTGATTAATGGCTGCCTATAATTTGATTTTCACCTGCTATTTTTATTTTTAATGACATCACTGTTATTAAATGGAAATCATGTGAACCTTGTTGTGATTACCCTTTGAAAATTTCATTTAAAATAAAACAAGATGTTGCCAATTTGATTCAAAACATTGTAATATTGTTAGAATATTTTAGTGATTTAAGAAAAGAAAAATGCATCTAAAAATCATGAAAAGTTATTAAATTTGAAAATGTATGCACCTTTCATAACATAATGGTTGGTACAGAAGTGACTATGGATGAGACCTTTTTATTGGATTTAAAAAAATAATGAAAGCATACATTAAAAGAAATGGTCCTAACAAGTCTGATTTCGCCTTAATTTTTGCATGCAGTTTTTACTGCGTTGTCTTCCCCGTAGCAGTACACAGAAGTTTGATCAATATTTGTGCGAGAAATATGCTTGATATCAGGGGTGTTAATTCTCCTTGGATCAGCTGTTTTCCTTTCATGGAACATGGAGTTTCCTTGCATTTTAATCATCCTTTCCTAATTAAGTAGTAAATAACGCTTTGCTTTGGGCTGATCACAGGGAACAGTTTGTTCAGTATTGATGCGATTCACTGTGCAAATTACAGAGGTGACTACACAATTTTAAAACATTAAACAGTAGTTGACAAGAAATATCGCTAATCAAGATTTTGAAACCAAAATGTTCCCTGAATCCAGCCTTCTTGTTTGTTTAACCAGATGATAAACGGACTGAGGAAGTTTGACATATCCTTGAGTGGTGATCCTGACCTCCAGCCAGTGAAAAGCTATGAAAATGCAGTCCTAGTCAGAATGTTGCACCGGTTCTGTTCCTTTGTCAATTTTCAGGTACAGTGGGTTTTTTTATTATTATTATTATTATTAATCTGACTAGTAATCTGTATCTATTCTGTAGTGCATTTAAATATTTTCAATTAAAAAATATTTTAAGATTATACATCAATTTTAAATTGACAGTTCCATCAAAAAATTTAAATTATTAAAATCTCAATAATGAATACCTTTCTGAACACTGTAATGTTTTATATCTCAGTTGAATCTTTGTCTAAAAGTTTTCATACAGACAAATGTATTATTTCTTCCAATGGTCAAACTAAATTTTAAATAATTTGGCCAAAGGTCATTCGGAATGTTTTTAACCATATAATGCTTTATGTTTAAAACATATTGATCAGGAATAATTTTTTATTCAAAATGGCTACAACATTTAGTCTTTGGCAAATAGAATATTCCTTAAATTAATCACATTTTAACAGTTTTCAAGAAAATAATAAATATTTTAGAACTGTTTAAAGCAAAGTGTGAGCCCTAATTAGGATATGATAATGTTTTTAAATTTATGAGAAGAAAGCCGGATGTGTGTTTCTTTCATTGGGGGAACAAATGGAAGTCTCATCAGGGCTAAAAACTTGAGATAGTCCCTCTAATGAAATTATAATGTTATCTAGTTCAGTGATAATTTTGCACATTTGGTTTAAACAATATTTAACAAATAAAATTTAGGCTTGGCCAACAGGCAAGTGCCTCTATAATTAAGGCCTCTCCCTACATGTAACAAATATACATGTTATACTTCAAGATGGCTAGAACAATATTACAATAAAGATAACAAGTATAGCTGGGGGAATAGAAGCAGTAGAGTAGCAGATAGGACAGGAAAGACAAACAATGAACAAAAGTAGAAAATCCAATATTGCACATTTAATAATACGAGATACATCACATCCAGGGCCTAATATTGCATGTAAACCTAAATCTTCGACTAAGCCACACTTTTTATTACTATTAACAGTACAACCATAATAGTTTGTCCTTAAACTGCTTCATCTTCCATAATGATGTAATTTCTACATGTAATAGATGTCAAACACATGTAAATGTATTACCGGCGTAACTGCTAGTCTCAGACATAAGCTACTGGATTTTAATACCTTTCCACTTGGATTTTTCAGTTTGGTGAGAACATCAAGGAGTTGTACCACAGACAGGATCTGGTTGGAGGTCTGGCCAAGGTGTTTTTCTCACCTCCCATTGCTCCATGCCACAAGATAACATCTCCCATTTCAAAACAAACGGCCAAAGTACTCAGACAGCCAAGATTGAGCCTGCGCTTTCTAGCGAGTTACTCGACAATTATGTATCTAACATTGCTTTTCCTGTTCCTGCGGTTCTGGATTGGCATAGGACCTGTGGGATTTGTGTTTCTGCTCATCATATTGGTAATGTTTTATGGACTGATTGCAGCAATTGTGAGGACTGACAGTGTGAAACAGGACTAAATTTCAACAATATATGTGAAATGGGACTAAATTTCAACAATATATGTGAAATGGGACTAAATTTCAACAATATATGTGAAATGGGACTAAATGTCAACAATATATGTGAAATGGGACTAAATTTCAACAATATATGTGAAATGGGACTAAATTTCAACAATATATGTGAAATGGGACTAAATTTCAGCAATATATGTGAAATGGGACTAAATGTCAACAA
>JAECMU010007590.1:4503-14878 GCA_016106625.1 Dracogyra subfuscus | reverse complement strand
AGTTTGCACCACTCATTAATATTAAATAATAACAGGATACATATTTTTTTTATTGGTGGGAATTTATTCTTACACGGATTTGTTCACAGTACAATACGATATTTGTCGCATTAAATGAACTGCAAATGCCAAGGTTAATTTTGTCTCATTTAATTAGATGCATCACTCAGTTGCAACCAAAAATGTAAACCTGTCCAATAACTATCTCCACCCCCAATCCATTATTTATAAGTAAGATGTTCATAGTTTCACTTTGTAATTTAACTGAAACAAAACATCACTACATTATAAGTATATTTACTTCTTTATTTGGGCAGTCTAATGATCTACTTTCTTGAACTTTCCTTCTCTTTAACTTTAGCAGATCGCGCAAATTGACAAACTATCGGTTTGCCCAACAATACAAATCCATTTGTGTCCTCAAGAGCTTCTGTAGCTGCTTTCTCCGAAGGCAAAGTCACGAACGCTTGACCTTTCATTCTGCCTTCTTTCATCAGTCTTACATCAAAAATATTTCTGTGTTCTTCCAACGCCAAATTTACATATCGCCCATAAATATACTTCAAGTCTTTCTCTCTGGCATGTTTTTCCAAATTCTTAATATACAGTCTGCAGCTTGCCTCCCCACGATTATAATTTCTAAAGACTGGCATCTCCTTCCGTTGTCTTTCCGACAGCCTTCCTTTCTTGAGCTCTTTTGACGAGATGTATCCATCGGGATCCTCATCACTGTCCCCTTGATCCATCTCGTGTTCCTCCTGAGGTTTATCAACTGGTTCAAGTTTACCAAAGCCAGGTCTGTTTTCATCCAGGCTAATACTGTCCTTTTCCAGGGAAGCTGCAGAATCTTCCATAGTAGGTTCCTTTAGCTCTATGTTTGATGGAAGCTTCATATGAATTTTCTTAGCCATCAATGCTTGAGCATCATTTTGTTCAAACACTTCATTCGGCTTCCACGATGCCTGTTCCAGTGGAACTGTTAAACCTGCTTCAAAGGTATCAGGCATCAGCTTAATTTTCTTGTGAACCTTTTTATGTCTGTGGTGGAGTGGTCTTTTGACGCCAAGAGGTTCACTTGAAGCCGCTTTATGTTCTGTATCACTTGCACTTTCAATCTCAGACTCTGTTGAAGATAACCTGTTCATTTCTTCAGTTCGTATTTCTGGTTCAGGT
Organism: Dracogyra subfuscus; assembly: GCA_016106625.1. Classification (NCBI taxonomy): domain Eukaryota; kingdom Metazoa; phylum Mollusca; class Gastropoda; order Neomphalida; family Peltospiridae; genus Dracogyra; species Dracogyra subfuscus. The sequence goes on along the minus strand of JAECMU010007590.1, from coordinate 13,705 downwards.
GGCCTTTCTGGGGGTAAATCCGATGGAATGGGTGGTGTTGGAGTTAAAGACCCAAATGGGGCAGGTATATTTAATTTGTTCATCAAATGTAGTACCTGAACATAAAACTTCGAGTGTGATGCCAAAGCATTTGTTATGTTTCCTAATATTGATACATTGGGAGGGGGATAAATGTAATGTAACTGTGGATTTCGTGGATAATTTATCCCCCATTTTTCAAAAACATCATCCTTAAAAGAATTGAGAAATTCTTCCTGTTTCGTTTTCTTCGTTTCTGATACTACTGGCAAATCACTCCCTATGGTTTTATCTTTGGATTTTAATTCTAATTCAGACACTGATGAAAACGCATCAGTATTTGCAAACTCTACAACAAGCCGACTGCCAGCAACTTCCAATTGATGAAGTCTGGACAGAGCATTAGATGCAGCTTCGTTGTCCTCGAACTCCGCAAATGCTGCATGCTTTAATGAACCCTTCACACCCATCAAACGGACATCTTTAGCTCCAAAGTGGCACAGAAGATCCTTCTTATCCTGGACAGACAACTCGGAGGGCAAATGCCGAATTAGTAACACGTTTTTGGTCATTGTCCTTTACAGGAATATATCCCAGAGTTCAGTATACTACTATATTCATTATTAGTGTTGTCTTCAGAATCCTGAACATTTTAAGCAAAATCTGCAAAATAAATAATAATAATAATAAAATAAATAAATTAGAATAGCCAGCAATTAATTCCATAAATCACAGATCATAAAATAATCTTTAGCTAAATTGATAAAAAAAGAAGCAAATTTGATATTTCAACAGAATTATCATTTATGATTATGAAAAAAGAATATTTGTATTGTATTTTTGAAAAATTATAGAAATAAATATGTGAACTGGTTTAAACAAAAAATCACTTCTATGCCAAATGACGTACATGATAAACTTTCAGGATCAATCGCAGTGATGATGTGATGTGTCCACAATGGTTCTGAATGATTACCATTATGATTAACTATCAGTATAGTAACCATATATAAGTATATAAGTAACCATGCAAACAGACATCGCCAAAAGCAGGTATTATCTAGTCTGTGGTTAAAACGTACATGTGTTATTTATGGAACATTGTGTAATAGCAGACCTTTGTGAACTGAAACTTTAAATAACACATTTATGGGTTACATAAAAAATAAATCCTGTTTTATATAACACATTATGATGCTCTAAGCAATGTGTAAACGATAATTATATTAATTTTGCTCGAGTGATGTACAAAATGATCACTCTTGCAATTTCCAATGGCCTGTAATAGTCAAGTAAACGAAATTTACGGTATATCTCTTAATCAAAAAGTACTCCAATATCTCAGTTATGTTTTATTTGTAACACCACAAAGTGCTCAAGTCAAATGAACATGGGGCCGACTGCCTAATTAAAAATACGCTTTGTGCTAATCCGACAGATGTTTACCAGTGTTAATTTTGACGGGGTAAAGGGAAGCAGACCGCTTTATATATGTATGAGCATTGTAATAGTATAGTTAATTCTGAATCTGAATGATGTCACTTTGCATCTCATACAAATTAATGTTCGGACTGAATATTCGCTCGCTAATTTACTATTCGAAATATTAATTTAAAGTATTCGAGTTTTTAGGTCGTATATAAGGGAAAATAACTCTAAATGAGTATATAATGCGGTTTGTTTTAATTATAAGATGTTTCCTGCATGCCTCAAGCATTCAGTCGAGACAATAAAGCATGTCTCGGGTTTAGAACAGCGTATTTAGTTATGGTGTCATTTGAGTGGCTGAAATTCATTAAAAAAAAAAGTAGTTTGAATAAAACGGGAATGGGATTAATCTACACTAACCAATACGACGATTTCAAATTCAAGAAATAAAACAAATCACTGCTGACAATAAGTACAGCAGTAGGTTTTTTTTAATATTATACTTTTCTTGAGGCCAATTTGATTAATTCAAAACCAATTTGATGAGATTATCGCACCAAAAATATATACTGTATAAGTAAATTGTCTACGTCAGTTAACACTAACACTAGAAACAGGTAAACTTTGTAATCATGATACTGGATATGAACACCGTTATTATTTCAATTGTAAACATCTTAATATTGACAACAGTGGACGTAAATATATATATAAATATAGCACTGAAAGGTATGTTGTTTTTGTGTAGTGAACTATTATTGAAACACTTTGCTATATTAAGAAACAAATTAATAAATCTAGTCTTGTGAACTTGTGAATTGATTTTTTCTTCGCTCGTTTTTGCTATTTTGATTACATAGCTAAAAGAGTATTGTGGGTTGAAGAGAAATTATTGTTAGATCATAATATACTAGTATGTAATATTTATACACCATAAGAAGCCAGAACAAGAATGGTGCTTTTTTTTCTTCTTTTTTTTTAAATACACAATATGGAAATACTAGGTAACTAGGATTTCTGCCAGAAATAATTTTTCGGGTATGGCGCTATAGAATTGAATATTTACGTGTTGCTGCATGCACCTACTGTCCACCAGACAGAGAATGGGTTAGATTTAGGGTTAAACAAATCAAACAGTAATGATAAGAAGAGTCATTAATTTTATTAAAAGCATAACTTTAAAAAATAAAATCTGCAAACATATTTTTGTATGGTGCCATACCCGTTTAACCCTCTGGCAGACACCCTGGTAACTAGTCGTACGCCCTTATCAGTTCGCTCAACAGGCGAGGATGCATGATTTCGGAAGGGGTGGGGTGGGTATTGCTGGTGGTCCAAATATAATGAATGATCTCTCCTTTTACACAGAACGTTTTCCCCTGAAAGGTTTTGATCGGTTTCTCAAAAGGGGGGGGGGGGGGTCCGGACCCCTGGGTGCCCCCTGGATTCGCTACAACTCGAGTTGTTTCATCCTCAAGTTGATACGCACTGTAAACCAGGTCGTTTTCCCCTATGTAGGGTAATTTCGACCTAGTTTCAATGTCGTTAATAAACAAGATTTATTAATTTGTCATATATCCATTAATATTGACATTTCTGAGAAGCCTTTCAATTTGCGTCACAGAGGTTGGTCTAACACAAGGAATAAAGATTTACTCTAAAATTTAAAAAAAAATGATAATAATAATAAAAAAAGCCCTCCGAGTCTTAGAAAGACTTATGGTTACTTCAGTAGTAATCATAATTTCAAATGTACATTTATGATTTATGCCTCAAACTAATGTGGGTCTACAAATAAATAACATAAATCCATCCACATAAATTACTTATACGGAAAAATAAAGAGGGCACATAAATATAACGGTAAAACATGAAAGTGGGGTGGCCTGCTTAAAACCGCAAAACCAAGTATCAGTCCGTGAAAATAGACACTACGTTTTGGTTAATCCACAAACCTGTAATACATTTGGATAAAATTGTAACAACGATGAGCTAAAATATGTGATATTTAAACAAAAAAATACCGTTTAAAAATAACTGAGAGCTTTTTCAATAACCATTACTTCTCAGACGAACGTGCGTTTTTAGAATTATGATAAATGCATTTTAGTGTATTACAAAAATCTGGATGACCAGAACCACTTAAGTAATACTAAAATAAATATTCTAAGTAATAAAATGTAAATAGTTATATTTTAAATTATCAAGAGTACCAGTGATGTCCATGATACACCCATCAGGAGTTTTATGGAAAACTAATGTATATTAATGAATGTGTTACTTTGGGTGCGATTCAATTCTAATTATGTGAAATGTTTGCAATGGGATGGATGAAGTTTGTTTTGAACCAACAACCATCCCCAAGTTGAGGTTTGATGATCCTGTATGTTACTTGTAGCTGTATGCAAGATATGGTCAGGACAAGGATTTACTGCTATGTGCAGTAGACCATAAAAAGTAGGTCACAGTGACCTAGTAATAGTATGCGACACACCGCCATCCCAAGTTATTCCTACATGTGAGTTTTGATGGTCCTGTATGCAAGATATGGTCCAGACAAGAGTTACAAAGTTAACAGACTGACGTACGGACAGACGGACAATGCCATATCATAATAAGACTCATAGATGGGAGTATAAAAATGGCTTTAAAAGTGATAATCACCTTAAATGGAACAGTAAGAACACTGACAGTCTACTACAGGATATTTAAGGCAACATGGATTACATTATGATACAAGAACAAACTTAGTTTAACTGCGCTAATTATCATCTAAACTGGTGACGGCACCACAATTCAGATTGCCACCTTAAAAACTCTGACAGAAGAACAGATTTGGCTTTCTTTTTAAATGTACATCAAATCACCCAATGGGCTAAACGTTTTGGTGGTGTTTTTTTTTTTATTGTCACTGAAAATGCTGATATTTCAAGTTTCAGATTGAGCAGAAAAACTAAAATGCGCACCCATTCTCTTTGGCATTAATTATCCTTTCCAAATTCAATAGCACCACCACCACCACCGCCTGTTATCGAATACGGTCGGACTGCTGATGCTCCCTTGCACCTGCCAGTGCTGGCGGTCCCCCTCTTCTCCCTCCCCCACCTTTCTGTCCTGAATGGAGAAGCCAACAGAAGGCGGCTCCTGTGCCCATGACAGGCGTGCGCTAAAATAGCTTGCTCTGAATGTGCACGTTAAACAATTAGTCCAGTCCAATCCACTGCACCGAAACACCGGACATGCAAATCGTTTTGGATAAAATGGGGTGCCTATATTTATGCACCATTTTAAAATGTTTATTTACTACAGACATAAAACAATTTCAGATTATGCACGGCTTCATTGGTGAGACACACATTTTAATGTAAGTATTTCAGTGTTTACATGGAAAATATTCCTTGAATGCTTATGTGCGCTGATACACTGGACAGCACTGTAGGTAAGATGGGCTCATAATTCATTTTTTTTTAAAGAATACATACGCCACGTGACCTGACTCAAAGATGAAAGCAGATGTTACAGTGACAGGATTCTTTCACCGTTGACAAGTGTTGATTATTTAGATGCAGGTAGGTATGAATATAGCATATGATTTTAAGAAATGTTACTATTTAAAATAACTACCATGTACAATGCATTCTGTATAAAAATAACTTTTTACCCTAATTGTTTTTCTTTATCGGTAGCAAGTACTTCTTGGTTCAGAATTATTGTGTTAACAAAGTTCATGTGTGCGCAGATTCATAATATACAAGCCATACGTAAAATAGGACGCTTCTTGACTTAGGACACCTTTCGATCTTTAGAGATACATGACAATTTTTATTGTTTATACTTACCACTAACTAGCAAACTGAAAATATTACATTATTCTTATCAATAAAAAAACATTTTCGTCAACAAAAAAAAGTGTGCAGTTAAAGATAGCGTGCCAAATTACATACCGGGTTATAATACATACCAAGACAATACTTTATCACTCACTTGTGCCGATTGGTATCAGGTCATTTCGTGACTATACTATTTCATACTATACCAGTTCGTACCCAAAAGCATACCAGTTCGTACCAAAAGGCATACCAGTTTGTAACCAGTGGAAGCAAATTGATAAATTAAAACAAAAAGTTGTGTTCTTCTATCAAATATGTATGCTATCTGACAATGTCAATGAAGGCATTATTAGACCTTTAAAAAGTCCACATAAAAATGGGATATCAGATCGTGTGCGTGTATGAATGTTTTTGTTTTGAGCATATATACGTAAGAAGAGAGGATCGGTATTGCAAAATATTCCGATCGATATCTCAGAACAGTTATTATAACAATAAACACCATCGATGCACTGTGGAATCGACACCAAATTACAAGACAAAAGAATTGTTCTTTGGCTACGAAAAGGCTTTCCTGATGGTTCGTCCACTGGACAATTCGTCCACTGACCTCTGACAATTCATCCACTCGAAGACTGCATTTTTTTCAAACATATTAATAGTTATTTCTTTCACATTATAATTGTTGCTTAACATTATTTGTAGTATAATGTAACTAAAACAGTCAAATAGAGTTAGAATTCCAGTTTTTATTAACTGTTTGTATTCATTATCATGCGGACATTTCACGATTTTATCCCAATATGCCTAACTTGGAAATTAAATAAAAAATTCTGGTCTTCAATTCCAATATAATTAAATGTACATTAAAAAAACAATTCACCAAAACAACAAATGCCATTCAAACAAGGCTTGTTGTTTTAGACGCAACTTGGTGAAACATTTGTCATAATTACTTCTGTACACTTAATTGATAAAGCAACCAGACACCAAACAAGTTAAAATGGAAGGGCTAGAGATTATCTTTACTGGGTATATTGTACTAAAAACATCCTATGTCATGTAGCATAAAAGGTGTACATTATAGAAACAAAAAATAACCGAATAAATAGAAACGCCAAAGAATTATGTCTGCAGAGCATTGTTACAAAGAATGCCAGACAACTCAGCCCATGTCGAGACAGCTCGGCCCAGTGTTCTGAGACAACCCGGCCCACCGCGAGACAACTCGGCATATGGACAATCTTGTTGAACAAGTGTTGTTTTTTAAATTAAAGTATTCACACAGAAATAAAAGAATGTGTTTTTGTTAGTATTGAATTAGTCTCACCTTAACCTAAATGTCCCGAAATGAAGTGTCATGTCGGATCGATAAATTGCTGATCCATTTATCTTTGAAGATAGTTTTCGCTGTTTGAATAATTTGGTTTTGTTCTACAGTCGGTGACCTAAACATTGGAGATGATCCCAGAAAAAACATGCAAAAGTTATTTATCGTTGTAACAACACTCGATGTTCCTATCTGCCTGTGGAAAGCTATACACCCCTGCAGTGCACTGACTTTTATTTCTATGTTGGTGTTTTATTTCGTTATTATAACTATTTATGTATATGTGTTCTGTTGATTTTTGGTGCGTATGTATTTAATGTAATAAATGTGGGAATTTGGAAAATGATGTTTTTTGCGTTATTTCTATAGTACAATAATTCAGTAACAATACTTCTAGGAACCCATCCGACAATACGATATGCACCTACGACATGTACAATTGTCATTCTTAATGGTGACCACATAGTTAGTGGTATCTATCAGTATAATGCATTATTATTATTACTATTTAATACACTACGACATGGCCAACTATCATACTTAACACGCATATAATGTGTCACAGCATGCGTCATCTATCAGTCTAATGCGGCCACGGGTCTGAGTTGTCTCAGACAACTCGGGACCCGTGGCCGAGATGTCTGGGCAGAGTTGTCCCTGGGTCCGAGTTGTCTGTTCCCTGTGGCGTTACAAAAACATCTACCAAGTGTAATCTAATTTATTTTTACCTTTGTAAATTTATGATACAGGGTAAAATATATCAAATAATTTATTTAGCCCCCACGTATATGTAGTACACATTATTTAGTCAGTGGACAAAACGTCCGGAACTGATTTTTTGTAGTGGACGAATCGTTTTGAGTTAGTCAGTGGACGAATTTTCAATGGACGAATCGACTGCATGATGCATCCCTATGCTATCTCAGAAAAGTTCATACTAAAGACATCATTATAGTGTAATATGGGAAAGCTGTGTCACTGTAATATTTTTTTAACAACTTGTGTGTGGACAAAATTTGGGGGAAATGTAACGGTAATTAAAGGTAGGAGAGCAGTTTTTCGTAGTTGTAAACATTTTGATTCGGACAGTAGAAACCTTTCCGAGGCTTTCGCGTGACCGCCGGACAGCACTATCTAGTATCTAGAGTGAAACAACTAAACAAATCTTATTTAAACCACATTAAATTTATAACTGATGTGAGAGACAACCGCACTAACCATATAGGTTTTGAACGCCACAAAAATGCAGAGAAAGGTCCGGGGAAAGAAAGAAAAGAAAAACAACAAAACATCACGACTCTCATAAACTGCGCATTCTACATGCTACGCTTTAGTTACTCACCTGCTCGTAAATCCCGCCTCTGGCAGTCGGTCGTCCCATGAAAGAACACAATGTGGGAAAGAGGCTGGATAGATTCCTGTAGTGTACAGTCATTTAACAATAACACATTTCTTAACGCATATATATTGTTTGTCGTATCTTGAAATACAATATGCTACTAATTAGCATTAGATCAAATATTCATTCTTATGAGACAAATATTTGTAATATTTGCGATTGACATAAGACAATGAAACAAAAGCTTCTGAGCGGGACGTAGCTCAGTGGTAAGGCGATCCTCTATTGTGAGCTTTTTTCTTTATTTTTTTTTACATATTAATGTTTGCCATTATAACCAAAATCTAAACATTCACCCTCCCAAAGTCGTTCCTACAGGCCTGGTATTTACTACTAACGGCCAACTTCGATGTTTTGTGAAATGTCTCCAGATAATTAGACTCTTTAAAAAAAAAATTAAAAAAAAATAAATAAAAAAAAATACAACTACATAATAGACATAATTAGGTCTTCTTCTCAAACTTTTGACATGTATATTTTCGGACAAGTTACAAGGTACGAAATGACTTTTTGCAATGGTACGAAATAACCAGGGCACGAAATGACCAGAGTACGGAACGACCAAATTAGGTTCGAAATTACTATGGTACGAATTGACCATGATACGAAGTGACTAGCAACCAATAAAACATGTACGTCTTTCTTTCTTTCAAAAGCATCTGAAAACCTGACTTTAAAACCCAACAACAACAAAACACGTGTGCGCGCACACACACACATACACACCCGAATTAAAAACAAAAGCCAGAATCTGCGTAACAACATTTATTCATATTAGCATTATCATCAAACAACTATATAGGGTTGCAAACGAATCACTATGCATATTTACGAACGCTTGGGATAAAATGATATAAATACATGTTAAAATGGTCTCAGGTTAGCATTTTTGCACGAATATCTGTAGAATTTGTGCCACCCATCCCCCTTCCCCGTCTCGTACGCTTTAGCTTTAGTCACCTCTAGCCCTCCCCTTATTGATATTGATATGTAGGGGTAAATGTGTATTCAAAACATTTGATTATCGACTATTGCTGAAACTTTACATAGAGTTTCCTTTAGCCTTCCCCTACATAGGCCTATCAGTATCAATACAGGAAGGACTGATTCGAGCTACGTACACTTATGTACACCACACACACACGCACGCGCGCGCACACACACACACACACACACACAGAGAGAGAGAGAGAGAGA
>JAECMU010007581.1:871-16971 GCA_016106625.1 Dracogyra subfuscus | reverse complement strand
TTTTTTTTTTTTTTTTTTTTTTTAAATCAGCTTTTACGATGCATTAAAGTATGATTGGTTCTACGTTCTGCCACGTACACTGTTAATATGTGTAAATGCGCGGTGGTACGTCCGCTCGTTACGTAACGCTGTTTGGTATGCTGGGAAGAGAACTAAGGCAAGTCTTGGCATTTCACGGCGCTGCACCGTGCACCTGAACGCTGTGCAAACACCGTTTGACCAAACAAACGCTGACATGTGCTGCATAATATTCAGTTTGTAGGTGAAGCAATTGGACTTTTCAGCAGGTTGCCATACAGGGCGAAGTGTGATCTGGACCTGACGAGGGGGGAGGGTCGCATATGAACCAAGTGGACCTTTTTTCTATTTTGTTTGGCACCACCAGAAACTCTATATGTATAAACCTGTTTGATTTAGTTCTGAAAGCGGGCCATTTGCTTCAGTGCCCCCCCCCCCCCCTCCCCAGCCCCTGTCATAGGAACGTCTATGAACTCGGGACTGTCGTCGACGTACACTTGGTTTTTTTTAATAAGGTACAATTTTTGTCATGGTTTAATAAAGAATTCCATGCCAAATATTTGAAACACAAACCCGTTATGCGCAGCCAGCCTCACCACATTCCACCCCAACCTATTCGGCATTTAAAATCTTTGTTGTGTGACATATAGCGTAGCGCGCATGTTTCATCGACTGGTAGGCTACTAATGCAATCAGGACTCGATCAGAAACTCGGGCGAGATTGAGCTCAGTCCATTCAGTGCTCGTTTGAGGTGCTTGCGTCACAGGATCTAACCACCTCGGTGGATCCATTCAGTTAATTGGGTTTTTCCCTTTCCAACCAATGCACCGTAATTAGATATAAAAAACTGCGTTATGTTTGTGGGAAAGTGCATCCCTTTCTGTAGCGGGTTTCCTTTGATGACTACGGATCATAATTACCAAATGTTTGACATCCAATAGCTGATGATTAATTAGCCTAATCAATGTGCTCTAGTGATGTCGTTAAGCAAAACACTTTTTTCAATCAGAATCTTATACGGTATGAGCCTTTCACTTTTAATTTTATGGCTAGTATATTTATTCGATAATTTAGATCATCTTTAATACAAACCCCACACAAAAAACGACAATAATTTATTAAATTCATAATGTGAATGCGCGTCACCATTAATTTTTTTTAAAACAAAAGCTTTTTTGGTGTTCAATTCTGAGTCATCGATATTGAGATTATTGCCTCACCAGGATCCAGGGTGGGGGATGGATGGGTCCAGGGGTCCACCACTTCCCACAAAAACAGTGTAAGTAGTTGCATGTAGATCCCTTTGCAAAAACATCTGAATCCGTGCTAGCTCCTCCTCCGCGCAAAAAAAGAAGCATAAATGCTATTATCATAGCTGTAATCAGCTTTAAAATATTTATAGTTATGTACAGTAATAGTTAATACTTTATCATTGTTTTCAGCGACGATTTCCCAGACGCCAGATTCGAAGCAAGCAGACGACTCCGTGCCAGAGAACGCAGATGCAGCAGCTCATCGGATCACACAGCAGCCGACAGAAATACCAGACAAAATAACAACTTCAAAAAACAAGGATTTACAAAATACAAAACCTTCGTCTATGAAAGCGACAACTATTTATATTAACACTGGCAGCAGTTCTAACACAAAAGATAACACTGTGAAAAAGGACAAACCCTCTGCAAGAATAGTTCAAAATGGCGACCGCCAAAATGACGCAGATAATGAGGACGTGGGGTTATCTCCCTCTAATGTACGTGATATCACGTCCGGCCAGCAACAGAGCGAGAACCTGCAGCGTTCAGTGGTTCCGGAGACTGAATCGCGAGCAACAGCTACTGCTGGCAGTCCAGCTAGCCGTCAGCCTACATGTGATAAAAGAACCAACAAGGGCTGTGACGTCATCAATTTTGAAAGATGTGATAACAGAGGATCTTGTAGGTGCTTGCGGGGATTCATGAGGAATGGTCAGACCAACAAATGTATAGGTAAGATAAAAAAATTCGTCGCCATTTAGTTAAAATAAAGTGATTTTTTTTAATTTTAATTATAAGCCTTTTTCAGTTGGATGATTATTTCAATTAAAGTCCTACTTCAAAAATATTCATAGCTTTTTCTTCATGTCCATCAAAGGTTTTAAATTTTACATTAACCACGTAGCCTATGATAGACCATATTTAAAGATACTTTTGACTCAGATTTATAATTTACTGAGTCGTATTTGATCGTAACATGTTTGATGTTTGGTGTTGTTGTTATTGTTGTTCGTTCCTGTTGTACTTTTATATGTTTTGTTATACTTTTTTCTTTCAAATAATATCAGCCGCCCAGTTTTTCCGGGGAGAAATCGCTTTTCTAAACTCTTACACGGATGATCTGCAAAACAGAGATAGCCAGGCTTTCAGGAACCTGTCTACACAGCTACAAAATGTGGTAAGTCTATAACTACACTATATTCAAACACTTATTCTACTGACTACGATGGCGTAGAATGTTGGTATTATTGCCATTTAGGTACCAGGTTTTTTCCCCCTGTACCGACTCCCACCCACAGTGACTCCCACCCATAGTCAGTTTCAATAGCTCAATTTGGAGGTGGTAAGACAATTAAAGCGACTTCTCTCTCACTAACCACTAATAATAACCACTGACATGTCTAAACCGCCCAGATAGATGGAATGTTTGACCAGGACAGTGTCTTTGGAACTTAGTTGGATATTAGCATGAAAATAAAGATTTAAAAGGTTTTTAAAATTGTTCTTGATAATATCAGCTAGCCTCGGTGGCGTAGAGGTTAACACATGTACACCAAAATGAGTCCACAAGGCTGCTACGCCGACGTCTACTTCACTAATTATTAACAACTGACACTGGTCGCAGGAAGACATCCCAGATAGCTTAGGTATTCCCAGGACAACATGGAGGAACCTTAATTAGATAGAAGCACGAATATATATGAATATGTTAATACCAAAGTTATGCCTAAATGTGTTCAGTTGATGGGTGAACATCTCGAACGTTTAGACATTAATAGTACCCAGTGGCTGTGGTTGTTCTATATCGTCTGTAATCACGTACATATAGATACTTGTTGTTGCTTCAAGTAGCATATATAGAGGTAACAAGGTCAATCATGTCACACCCTGGATAGATGGTTTTAGGCAGCGGAGTACTTGCCAAGAATAGCGTGTTCAAATCTCAATTGGTTGTTTTAGTTAGATCAAGAGCATGAGGAGGGTTTTCATGGATATGTTAGAGCAAGTATGCTGCCATCAAATGTTTAGACATTATAGCAGCATATATCAGAAGCATGTTTCCTTTGTCAAAACACGGTATATTTATTTGTTTTGTTTATAAGGTGAGTACACAACTAACTAATTTCAACTCTATTAAAAAAAATATTGTGTGCTTTTTGGTGGTCATTATTTTAACTTTATATAAAGATTTGTATTGAAAGTAAAATTTAATTAGTTGCAGGTAACGGGATCGAATATAATCACTATTTGACCTTACTACTTCGCGACTTCTAATATTTACTTCAATCGTGACCTATTACTGAATTCATATGGCAGCACATCACCGATCAGTCTTAATCAATTGATTGAACTGAACTCAGTCAATCAATCAACGAGTTTAACGTGCGTATTCAGAACAGGCTGTTGTAGCGCACGCCTGTCGTCCAAGACAGAAAGGTTTACTGTACTAGATTACAGTCGTATTTATACATTTAACAGTAGATTTGTTCTGGTTTTTTCTAATTTTTCAGCTGTATGCAGCATTTCAAAGTCAGAGTCTGGGTGGCATACTTGGCATCAGTATCATTGAAATAGCCCAAGGCAAGATCGACATCACGTTTGAGATAGCACTGGACAAACGCAGCGCCCCCAGGCGAGAGGAGGTGCAGAGAAACTACATGCGAGGCCTGGCGACCAGGAGCATCGTGGACCGCGATGATTTCGTCAAACTGACCGGAACAAACCTCGTCCTGGGCAACAACACCAACATAGCGACGTACCTCAGACCAATCATTGGTACGGAAACTACATATGCGTCCGGGTTGCATACCGCCATTAATTACTCAATATAATTCCTGTCAGAATATATTCTGTGAATTTAATACGATACTATCGAATGTCACGTGACTACTAGTTTTAGGGATTACTCTCTCTCTCTCTCTCTCTCTCTCTCTCTCTCTCTCTCTCTCTCTCTCTCTCCATTTACCTTGCATAAAATCAACATACGTCGACCACGAACATTTTCATTTAACCACCCCCATGCCAAAGCACCAGTTCCTGTTGCTGTTATACAAGTGGTAATATACCACTTCACAATAATTGTGTTCAGTTAGTACTATATATAGCAAGTAGCTACATTGCATAGGTCAACCTATTTGTAATTATCAAACAAAGATTTGAAAAGGCATATTAGAATTGTGTAATAGGTTTTTTTATGAGGAGCTGGACTATATTAAGCTGCTACAACAAGTAACGACACGACAAATGATTATGTGATGCCTTCATGAAACAATGATAACCGCTGCATTGTAAAATGTTTTCAACTAATAAAATAGTTCTACGATTAAACGTACATATTAAATCTATTTTCTTGTTTAGAATATCAGTGTCTGTATATTCAATGTGTTTCTGGTCGTTTTAATATTTGCAAGAAGCTCAAACTGGATTTTGTCTTCAAATAATTTCGTACGTGAAATTTAACCTCGTACAAATATTAGAACGATCAGAAAGATGTTTAATATACAGCCACTAATATTTTATGCAGAGAAAATGCATTTGATATGTAATTACAATCGTTAAAAGTCTCTGTTAATTAATACAACATCTTAAAAATTGCAACAAACTCAAAAATGTCCCTTTAAACCATTTTGTATTGCACCTAGTCTAAAATGCAGTAGAAAGGAGTACAAACGAATCGAGGAATATTAATGAAAGGCATCTTCAATTAGACTAAAAGGACACTTATAAACTAAAAAGGGCACATATTTTCTCAACTAGTTACGACCCGATTTGTAACACCCAAATTCTGTCATTACAACTGTCCAAACTGTAATACTGACTTAAGTTGTACTATTAACTGCACTGAATTTTAATAAACTTCTTGACCTGAATTTCTTTCATTTTACTTCTTAATATATTTTTGTAAGTACGAAATTAATAGGAGGCAAAATCTAGTCTCGGCTCCTAAAGCATTTCGTTTTGCTTTCATTGATGGCAATGTTTTAAATACTTCTCAACAGATGCCAGAGGAACAATAAAATGAACTTGCATTTCTCGACGATGTTATGTTTTGCTAATGGTTTGTTAATGTTTGCTAACGTATTTTAAAAAACCTAAATATCCTGTCAACTCTATTTTTATTGCGGAATTAAGCTGAAACACACAATGATACCATTTGTTTTACTGTTTGGCTGCAGAGCCAGTGTACCACGACTGGTATATCAAAGGTTGTGGTATGTGCTATCCTGTGTGTTGGATGGTGTATATAAAAGATTCATTGCTAATTATGGGAAAATGTGGCTGGCTTCCTCTCTAAGACTTTATGTCAAAATTGCAAATGTTTGACATCATTAATGTGCTCTAGTGGTGTCGTTAAACAAAGTAGACTTTAACAACATCTGCAGAGGAGTCCTTGAATTGGAAAAGAACGCTTGTATTTTACTGACAAATTTACGAGTACATGATATCGGGATTTTATTAACGTTTACTGTAGAAACTTTTATGAACGCAAAGCATAAGATACGACTTGTTTTTTAAATTATTTTAAATAATGCACTTTGGCGACCTGTAACAGAACTATTGTTATTTTCCTGACCGATGCCCTCTTCACGAGCTGCGTAAAAACTCGACAAACAGCGCAAACAAACAAACAATCAAAGAGAGAATTAAAATCGTCGGTAACACGAAAATAGAAGGCAACGTGAGGGAAGACAAACACATCTGGTGCCATTTTGGTAACATATTGCAATTATTTCACACGACGTCGACAGCCGACGTCAGCTGCACGACCGAAATGCCGAGGATATTAACAAATCCCCGGACACCATACCTCTGATTGAAAACACAAACGCTCCCCTCCACTGATATGCAGATCCGATTTCGGGACATGCAGACAATGTGCTTCTTCGTTGTCGCCATGTTGACTGGAATTACAAGCAATGAATTGTGTTGCCACAACACACGTCGTGAATTCTTGTGGGAAAACACGCATTTTGAGTTCAAACACATCGTTATGGCCATAATGTCCGATGGAATGTAAGAGGACATTGGATGGGAAATAAGACTTCAAATCGCTAACTCCCTTTTCTGGCTATATCGACGTAATCACACACAGCATGTTTGAATATAAATCTGATTTAATACTTACTTAATCTCGTTTTTGGACCATATCAACACACATGATAATGTTAGACCGTGTGTATATTGCATTTCATTATAATTTGTGTTGATGACGGCTGGAGTGATGTTAACAATAGTTAACACTATTCTACTGTTGTAGGGAATTTCCTGTCTTAAATCCTCCTTTGTTTGCGTCTTACAATTATTTCTTTCACAAATACTGGACAATGGTTTGTTCAAATTAAGGATAGTGTACAGTACTTAAGAATAAATAACTTAAATTATCGAAAATAATATTAACTGAATTCATCGGAAAATAATTTTATTTTAATGTTTTATATACAGATATTGAAATTAGGCAAAGACA
This sequence comes from Dracogyra subfuscus, assembly GCA_016106625.1. Taxonomy (NCBI): domain Eukaryota; kingdom Metazoa; phylum Mollusca; class Gastropoda; order Neomphalida; family Peltospiridae; genus Dracogyra; species Dracogyra subfuscus. The sequence goes on along the minus strand of JAECMU010007581.1, from coordinate 10,232 downwards.
ATTTCAGTCATAGAAGGACAGAAAATAATAAACAACATTGAATAATGCGGTTAACTTCATCCACATTTGGCGAAAATTGAGATAACTACATAAATTGCTTGTTTTATATACCACGCAACGTTGCATGTACAGTGGTTATCTTAAGGTGGATTTAATTCCACTGTATGGTTATGTAATACATGAACCTAAAATTATGTTTTTTAAACAGGGTTTTTTCCTGCATAAATCGACGATTTTTGCAAAAACACTCTTCAAAATCTCGGTTGAATCTGAAACTTACAGTGAAGCATACCTTTACAAAACATAATTTCCAAAATGATGCATTCTAGTGGGCCATGTAATAAATATTGATTAAAAACAATTTTAATTATCAATACATGATTTTGTATTATTTCAGAATATAACCACTGCGTTGACCCAAATCACAACTACTGCGACGCAAACGCCGTATGTACACACAGCATGAGGTCGTTCACGTGTCGCTGTCGTGACGGCTTCATTGACATGTCCATCGACATCAACCGAATACAGGGAGAAACTTGTGCTGGTAAATATCTTTTTACAGCTGGCTTTCATACCAGCAATCGTTTACAACATAATGTACGCATTGAAGGTTTCACGGGTGTATTCAATAAGTTAATAAGTAAGCAGTGTACGTATTAAATATTGTCATCTCGTCTCAAAATGTCTGATTTGTATGGTTCAGTATAATACGTCAAAAAACAAGTATTCACAATTTCACAGTACATGTATTAATATTCTACCTGACGATGTATTAACATTCATACAAAGTCATATTTCAAAAAGCCCTTATGTATATAATGATATTTAGAAACAACATTTCATAAAACACACACACACACACACACACACACGCACACACACACACACACACATATATATATATATATATAATAATAATAATAATTTGGATATATTACACTTTGACTTCCATGGTTTTTTACATACAGTACTATTTCGTACAGTGATTTGTATAGAACATTAATTACAGCATATATATATCTTATCCAGTAACACGGAAGAGCAGTTCGTTTGTATCATTATATTTAATTGTATCTATACTATACATTAATGTAGTAGTGCCGTAGTTAGTATATTCATACATACCGAATCATTTTATATTAAAGCTTTGTATAGGTAAACGTATGTATGTATCGTATACAGCTAAACAGGCGTGTTTCCCTGACCTGTTCTATGCCTCAACTTTTCTCCAATCACATTAATCAATCCTTTTTTCTTTTCTTTTTTTTGTCTTTGTAGTAAAATGTCATTGTCGTAACAACGGCTCTTGTGATACTGTCAACGGTGTGGTTGAATGCAGGTAAGATTTATACTGTAGTATTTATGATGGTAATGTGGATTTGGGATTTAGAAACTGGGTATACGTTTGTGAGACAGACGGGGGCTTCATATTCCACAGAGTGCACTTCGACCCAGTTGTTGTTTTGTGTTGTTCTGACGAGTATAAAGAAAACTGTTAATCGAAGAGTACTATATAGTATGTGGTTAAAAGACCTAATAAACGTTTTAAGCAAACAGTTTGCTTCTTTATTTTTCAGATGTCCAGAATGGTTTCTTGGCAGCGATTGTGAAATAAATGGAAAAGGTGAGGAAGCGGGGTTTTTTGTATTGAAAACTAAGTGCCTTATTCTTGTTTAATGAAAAAAGGTAGTCTAACTCAGATAAATAGTGCTATGTGTCATGAAACTACTATTCGTTTAACTGATATTATATTCTTTTGTTTCTCTTTGAAATTATACCGCGAACGGATATCACAGTTATTACACATTGCATACATCGATATGTGCTATAAACAAAATCTATTACGAATGGCTGTTGGAAATATTTTTTTAAATCCCTAAACAAGAAAAACAAAGAGCTTTGGCGAGTTTAAAATAAAGCAATTGTCGATGATTGAGGTTACTCTATCTCCAACAAACACGCGTATGTAAGTGACTGATTATTTGTCTTGCTTAAGGTGTATCCTAACCGGACGGTTAGGATCCTGCGATTGAAATCAATTATTTCAAAAATAATCGCTCACATCGCTCGCGGCCGGTTAGGATACAACTTTACCTAATACAACGTTAACGACAGAAGCATGTAGAACTGTTTTAGGTATACACGAATACATGTGGTCTTATTTTGTCGTAGAGGGGCGAGATCTGGCTGAGTCAGCAAATTGCCTGAGGGCACGGGTCGTAGGCTTGAACATCCTCTGATTGGGTTTCCCCCCGTCTAAACCAGTACCCAACGACTAATATATCAAAGACTGTGGTATGAGCATGCCCAAGTCAACGTGTCAAAGTTACTAAATGTTTAATATCCAATAGCTCATGATTAATAAATCAGTGTTCTTTATGGGCAATTTATACTTTGATTGCCAACCTCATACACAACGTTTTTTTGTTTTGTTTTGTTGGTTTTTTTGGTGTTTTTTTAATTAGTTTGATGCATTGTAAACGAAAAAGCATTGAATAAATGGGCACCAAAATATAGGTCAATATGAACTGTGTTAAAATCACACCGAGTTCACTGAAAAATGAAGATTTGGTTGGAACTAAAGCCGAACTAAAGTTAATTACTCACCAACAAGAGTCGGCGGTGGTATCGTTAAACAAAACAAACTTTAAAAACAATTTCCTAAAGTTTATGTATGTTTATCTTAGTATATCACGTCATTTTGTTTTCCAGATCTTCTGATAATCTGCGTCAGTGTGCTGGGAGGTCTCCTCGTTCTCACCATTCTACTGTGTCTCGTGTGCGTGTGTGCTGTTAGAAACAGGTAGGTGTTCCCAGGATGGACAAACAAATAATAATAATGAGGTCGCACCTTAAAGTCACAGACCCAAGTTTCAGACTGTAAAAATGGACACAAAGTGTGATTAATTTACAAACATGTAACACATTTGAATAACGTTACAACAGAGTGAAACAAGAGTCTGTGACAGTAAAACTGTGAAATAACCTTTAAAATAGACTAAAACTTATCAGACGCACGTGCGTTTTTAAAATTATGAAAAATACATTTTGTGGTATTAGAAAAACCAGGATGACCAGAAACACTTCGGTTGTACAGAAATGAATACTATGAACAATAAAATATAAGTAATGTTTGATTTCAATTATGAAAAACGGCTCTTATAATGATAAATCTGCCTTAGTGTTTAAAAACTAGGGTCTGTTCCTTTAATAACCGTTGATAAGCCAATCTAAAAGGCATCCAGTTTTACTGATATAACGGTAACAGAAGTGATTTATTTATATTTGAAATAAATGTAATATAAAACAGTATTCATATAGGTCTACTTGTACTACTGGAGCATTTAAGTGTTAAATAGACTTGTGTATTTCTGTAATATTTTTCAAAATACCAAATGTTGGTGTCCTAGATCCAAATGTGTATTTTTATGGGCAACATTTATGATAAAAGTACTAAAAGTACTAAATACNNNTCTTCTGACGCCTATAATGTCATAGTGAAAAAATAAATTGAGAGAAAAAAAGAAAAGAAAAAGACATTTTGTAATTACATGTATTTGTTTTCTTTGTATTTATTTATTTATTTATTCGTAGAAAATCCAGTCGATCAAGTACTGTTGGTATGGGCAGTTTGGACACGAGTGTAGTGAAGTTGCCGCGAGTGTGGATGGACGGAACGCGGCCTTATGAACTACCACCAAGAGACACAAGGCGCTGGAGTTACGTGTCGGAACCTATTCGCTATATTGATGAATACGTACGTTATTACATGCTTAGTTTTATACATTTACTATAAACAAGCAGACTTTGACGTGTATCGTTGTGCTGGGGTGTCGTTAAACATGCGTTGATTATGTTAGTGTTACTGTTTTGAAACACAGTTTTTATTAGTTTAATTGGTGTACGAGGAGGGATGGGAATGTGGTGGGGATTGGGGCCATACTTCAACAGTTTCTTCATGGAAATCATAGGTACCCCAAAACAACACATCTGAGGGTCTATTGTTATATAATATATGCCCATATGACTGTCGGATTTGTTGTTACCTATCATTTCAGTCAGAACCTCAAATGCAGTTATGAGTTACTTGAAATAAATAAAATTGAGAATTTTAGTTTTAAATGTTTTTTTAATAATTATGTAACGCCAGTATCAGTATCTGTATAATATGTTACTCTCCTTATCATAAAAGTGAAATCGAACACGCCCATTAAAAACAATTTTATTGTCTTGTTTGGTTTAGGAACCAATAGATGACCAAAATGTACTTTAAGGGTCTGGTCCTTCCTTGGATCCGCCTCTGTTTTCTATTAGGTCCAGGATTACTATTTGTGAATATAGATATAACTAGAAACTGTCATCCTTTTCAGATGATGGATGACTACGTTCACGCGGAAACGTTGCCGCTGCCGAGATCAAACGATGCCAAGAAACGTTACTACCAAGCATACGGCGTGAGTTTTAATAACCAAGAACCACAGTTAATTTACAGTTGCATTACAATTCTATTAAATTGTATTATTTTATTAATGTAATTTGTATAATTGTTTTAGAAAATCTGTCTAATAGATTATATTCTTCAAGCACGATTTGTTATCAGGGTTATACATATTTCTCTCTCTCTCTCTCTCTCTCTCTCTCTCTCTCTCTCTCTCTCTCTCTCTCTCTCTCTCTCTCTATCTCTCTCTCTCTCTTTAATATTACCGTACTGTGTAATGTCGGTTTTAATATTATTTTTCCACTGCGCGCCCTCCTCTGTAATTTTATGTACGGCTCTAATAATACCACAATTTTTAGTTCGTTACTATTTCTTGTTGGTATAATACATTTTGTAACTGAATATCTCTCTTTTTTGGTTCGTTTCAGAATCAAGGCTACAGCAGCTCAACTCTCAACATACGATCACCCTCGAGGCACTAAACACAAGATTTTAAAAATGTTATCAGCCTACGAAATATATACTTGTACACAGAATGCAACTGCGTATAGGAATTATAATTAACAATAGATAGGGTCTAAAACACGTCTTATAGATCAGGCCTCATTTTTCAACAACTTCTACCAGAATTATTTAGTATTCTTGCAACTTTACATTAAGAGCATCCATGTAACATTTGTTCTTACAACAATTAATTAAGAATTTGATGCTAATAAATAAAATAATTATTACCTAGTCAGAGAAATGATATTCTTTAATAGATTTTGCCACATATGTGGTTTCATTTACAGGAATATTACTGGAATTTAATTCCTAGAATCCTGTCGAAAAATGATCATGCAGACTTTTTAATAAGTATGTATGCGTGACACAGTGACGCTGGTGTAATGTAATAGCTTTCTCATCAATTGATTCTTTCATCCAAACCATCAGTTACTAGCAGGCTTTCGTGCAATATATGTGTGTGCTGTTGTTACTGGGCTTTTAAATATTTCTTTGTATGAAAGTAAATTTAAATGGTCTCTCAGTATTTTGTGTTATGACACATAATATAAAGTATACTGAATTCCACTGAAAACGCACCACCTAATTATCAGTTTTTATTGCTATTTTAAGTCTGGAGTTGCTATGGCTTTAACCATTGTATAAAAAAAAGTGTTTGGCTATTTATTGCCTAACAGATTACTTTCAGTTATATAAAATCTGTTAAAAGTTTTATTTCTTCGTAGATCTTTTTGTTTCCAACTACAAATCAGTCTGGTGCGTTTTTAATTAATGTCAGTATATCATGCGACAACAGCTTAAGAATGAATTAAAGCATTTAATATTTTTTCTCTCAACATTTTCGGTTTCTAGATATGTTTATTTCACTAATTATGTTTTAATTGTAAATGTTTTTTAAAGAATAAAAATGTATTGATATTATAATGTTTAACTGACCATTGGGTTTTATTATTATTATTATTATTATTATTTCAAATGTTATATAAAGCATTGGCATCATAAATAGAGGAAGAGGTGACATACCCTCCCCAGTTTAAAAACAAATTAATATTTATCTACACCCACTGTCACTTCCAGGCGCCTATACATAGCGATATTTTGTAAAAACAGCATATATTTGATGAACTTTTAAATACTTTGACCTAACATATTAAACTTAATTATCATAACCGACAGTGCCGTCTAATATGTTTGTCCTTGAAACACATTATCTTGCTACCTGTTTTAAACAAAATGCAAATTTGTACACCATTGGAATTTTATATGGATATTAAATTGAATGTATTGTTGTAAATAATAAATATTATATATTAAATTTGTAAGAATTGTATAAATATTTTGATATTGCATGTTGTAACATATTACCTTTTTGTAGTAGATCATGTATTTATTTAGTATTAGTATTTCATCCGTTTTATATTGTTTATATGACTGCTATTCCCTACGATGTTTAACAATAGTATGCAGAATTCTCATTGTTTGTATTTCATGTCATCTGCCCAATGTCTAGTCATATATTTGATTATTTACTTTTTAAACATTTATTTTTTAAAATACAAACTCGTTTATTTTGTGACGTAAATGGAAGGACTACGGTATCGAGGAGCTGGAAGAAGTCTAGAAAAGGGTTTAAGGGTTTATGTCAGGCAGAATATATGACTGGGTGGTGGATCACGTACATTTTGTAATCTATCCACATCACCATCTGCCTCAGATTTGTCAATATTACTGTTTGAATGTAGATAATCTTAACTCGGTGTGTCACTACAAAATATTCCAATGAGTTATAATACAACCAAACTAACTCCGAATGCCATACATGTCATACCACACTTTAGTTCAAACGGGTTTGGTTTTGGAGGGGTTTTTTTTTGTTTAACAACGCACTCAACACATTATCATTACGGTTATATCGGCATCGGACATATGGTTATGTCGAGAAAAACTCCAGTGGCTAGCAGACGGGGATCGATCCTAGACCGACCGCGCATCAGGCGGGCACTGTACCACTGGGCTATGCTGCCCGCTAGTTCAAACGGGAGTACTGGCAGTTCGTTGAAATTTGTTCAACTCTGTAGAGCATCTGCGTCGATTTTATGTTAACCAGGCTTTAGTCAGTTGCCTGGAACTATCTTTGCAAAGTTTATCTTCACATATTATATTTTGTTTTCTACTTCAATCCTTGAAAATAAGTCTATACGTGTCGATTAAAGACATACTGTCACAGTTTTAAGGACCTTATTTTTCTAAACATGAATAATAAATCAAACGTCATGTTGTGAGTGCAATCTTGCTGGTTGATTTAATTTAATATGACTACACAGTAATCCTAAAATGGTTTATTCAAAAGTTACATGAACTAAAACCAAAGCCAAAGTATATGCTTTGTATTCCATGCAATATAAGAGATACATAATTAATTTCACTGGTTGGCCTAGAGCATCTTTACCGCCTTATTCAGCATTGCCTGGCTGTATACACTGTCGTTATCCCATCTATGTCAATTTCTGCTATGTAACTTAATCATATTTATGGGGTATTATTTGTACTGGTGTGTGTCACTTATGGTGTACTCTGGATACCTTTTATTTGTAAATATATGCCTGTCACTATTTATCGGTGTATACTTGATAAAGTGCTGTAGTTTTTGTAAAATATTATGTCACTGTACAAAAGCTCCAAAATAATCGTACTTCTTTTGATAATCAAAAGGGGGCTAATGAAGGGGGTTAATAAATGTTTTGCTAATACATTTTACTTTGTTTTCTTTCTCAGTTATTCATTATTATTAATCTAGGTTTGTTTATCGCTTTGTTTATACTTCGTGCTAATATCCATTTAAGATTCATGCATACCGTACTGTATTTGGCACACACAGCTATCTGGACTTTGTGTCCAAGACAGAAGGTTAATGGTTGGTGAGCTTTAAGTTCGAGGGCTTAGCCTCGACACCGCCGAGAGAGAGAGAGAGAGAGAGAGAGAGAGAGAGAGAGAGAGAGAGAGAGAGAGAGAGAGAGAGAGAGAGAGAGAGAGAGAGAGACAGAGACAGAGACAGAGAGACAGACAGACAGACAGACAGAGACAGACAGACACATAGAGAGACAGAGAGGGGGAGGGGGACAGAGAAAGAGTATTTGTGTGTGCGCGCGTTTAGGTGTGTGTTTGTGAGTGCGTGTTTGTATGTATAAGTGTGTGTACATGCGTGTGTGTGTGTGCATGTGTGTTGAATCTTGGTTATATTGCACTACATTACATTAATAGTATGCCCCCATAAAAATGCTAGATCCGCGCCTGTGCATGGCAACAGAGACGGATCCAGTCCCCACTCCTAAAATTCAAGTGCCCTCTGTTGTCTTTTTTTGTGTTTTGTTTTGTTACAATCTGTGTCGTTTTTGTTTCTGCCATTTCTAGTACATTTACCAAAGTAACTTTGAAGTGTCTCTTTTTGTCTGACAGTTGCGCCCCTTAAAATATAGTAGTTAACGTGCCGTTTTAGCATCTGCAATCAGAGTATTTGGCACCCCCTCCTCCCTAAACACACTGGGAACTCGCAGGACAAAATATGTTGACACTTAATATTAAAGCATAGGCATGGTCAGACAAAAGTAAGTTAACATTTGCAGACTGATTATGAATTTCTACGGAATTTCGAGGACATGATCTCTTAAACAAAGACCATGGTATGTACTATCTTGTCTGTGGAATACTGCATATAAAATACCCCTTGTTGCTAATCGAAATTAGTTGCCCGTCGCGTGGCAGCAGCGGGTTTCCTCTCTCAGTAACTATGGGTTGTGTAGGTGATCATATATTATAAAGAATAAATTCTACTACTATGTGGGGAAATTTAATGAACAATGGCGGAGGTTGGCGTGGGAGGGCGGATGAAAATTAGCGGGGTGTGCGTAAGAATACGAGCGGGGGAGTTGGGAGGGCGGGTGAATCTGGCATAAAGAGTAGATTCTTAACTGCAATATTTAGGGCATTTACCAAATTAACTTTGAAGTGCCCTTTTTAAACTTCTTAATACAACTAAGGTTCAAGCATACTGTATTGGGCACACACCTCACTATCTGGGCTGTCTGTGCCAGACAGTGAGTTCGTCGTTCATATTTTACGTAAGTGATTAGTGAGAGAAAAGAGGGTGTAGTGGTCTTACACCTACCCATTTAGTTGTTTAAACTCGCTCTGGGTGAGAGCCGGTACCGGACTGCGAACCCTATACCTACTAGCCTTATGTCCGATGGCATAACCACGACACCATTGAGGCCGGTGAAATCTACAATAGACCATAATGTCCTAGTTTCAGTATCTGTCACATCTAGCTCTCTCACCAAATTAACTTTGAGGTGGGGGTTTTTGTTGTATTAATGTATTCTTTAAATTCTTTTCTTTTAAAATGTCCACTTTATACAT
>JAECMU010007564.1:0-13371 GCA_016106625.1 Dracogyra subfuscus | reverse complement strand
ATAGCCCATACCACAGCCTGGGATATACAAGTTGTGGTAAACTGGTTGGAACGAGAAATAGCCCAATGGGCCCAGCACCATCCAACACAGGACAGCACATACCACAGCCTTTGTTACACTAGCTGTGAAGACCCGTCTTGAACGAGACACAGCTCAATGGTATCGACCACTAACAGAATCAATGTTTTGTTACACTTGTGGTTTCTCACAGGTAATACTGGAGTAATCTCTGATTAATATTATAGCATGGTATATAATTATAACCTTCACAACATAATAGGTAACTCAATTTCGACAAAATATGTACTTGTCCCTTTTTTGCTCTGAACCCTTGATAGTGTCTAACAGCAGCAGTAACAGTATTACCACCATCACCTCTACTACCACTACCAACAACAACAAATAGTTTTAAAAAAGAAGAAAAAAAGGGAGAGAGCTAGAGAAAAAAGTCACAAGTGATTTAATATAAAAATGTATTATTCACTACGGTACCTACTTAATTAAATGCAATAGCTTAACAGTTACCCGACATTAGCCAAGTCAGATGTCTTGACAGCGTAAACAATGCAAGCAATAACTTAGCCGTTAACGAGCTGGCTTTTCTATACAGTATACAATAGGAGTTATTTATAACAGTATGAAATATTAACTTTTACAGCATGCAGGTACTCAGCTATGTATTTGACAGGCACATGTCATGTAGTCAAACAAGTGGTCGAGAATTGCTCCAGGTAAATCACATTATCAATAGATCCCTGTTCGCAAAAGCAAGCCATTTATTGATTTAGAAGACACCAAAATGTACAAGATGATTCTGTGTACAACCAATTCAGCATGTTTCAATTTTCCTTTCATGAAGCAAGAATAATAGAACACTGGTGCAGTAACCACCAGTAACCTGTAATTCATATCCATGAATATGTAGGATTACATCAGTGTACACGTATAAAAATTATTAAAAAAACCTATAATAAGCAATGACATCAGCATAATAATGCATCTGCTCCAATAATAAAATTAATATGTAGGATTACACCAATGTGCATGTATAAAAATGATTAAAATGAATGTGTGTGAAACAATGTTTAAAAAAACCTATAATAAGTAATGACATCAGCATAATGATGCATCTGCTCCAATATTAAAATTAATATCTGTTTTGATTGAAAATAATAGTTTTTCGGTAAACAATTCAATATCACATCTACTATAAAACAAATTCAGTGCACTGTGGTGAACATAGGTGTAGCTGTAAAGCAAGTTTGATTGATCTAGGATTTACAGATATCAGGGCTAGCTCTGGGTTAGCAGAAAATGTCACCAAATTATCTATTAAAGTAACAGAAATACAATTATTTGAAACAAAATATCAATTAATACTTGAAATTATTTCATCAAATTAAAATAAAATTTGTCAATTGTTTTTGAAATTTGCAACTGGCAAATTTGTCAAGTGCCAAAGCTAGCCCAGGATATTATATATTTAAAGAAATTTTATCAGTTGCATTCTTGTACTTTGCAATGATAAAATTAGGGGATAACCCTACTGTGTTTTCTGATTTGCGGACATATATTGGTGGTTGTACTGTCGCAAATTTAGTTTTATTGGCAACGCGTTATTTTGAAATCTTTGGTGGCGATCCAATCAGATTCGTTCTTACAAATGTGTTGAATTAGAATATTCAATAATGTATATGAAATTAATTGTAAAATACATTGTAGTTTACATTTATATAAATATGTACAAGAGTAATAAAATAGGAGACATTATTAAATTTGAATAACATATTCCTCATACACACACACACACACCAATATATTTATACATGTATGTTTGCATTTTTATTTTCCTTATTAAAATGTTAAGTTGTTAATTATATACATAAATGTTTTATTTTCAACAGTCTTCTTCTTTTCCTTATTAAAAAAAACAACAACCAAAAAACCCCACCCATATATATATATGGTCATAAACCAGGTAACTTTAGGAGGACAAACCTGTAAACTGCATAATAAAAAAATTAAAAACTACAACACACGGACCAACTGACAGCTGCCCTAAATTATTTCTCTTCATTCACATTACAAACACTAACCCAGCGAACAACTTGTGACCTACACATGTATATCTGTAACTTACCTATGTCAAAACTCATACCAACACAGCATTACGAAAACTAGCTAACACTGCTACAAATATATATACGATTACATCCATGGATATTTTGTTATGCTTTTGCCTCAGACAAATAATTTCATGTTATCTCCATCAAACTGGTTACAATTTTATATACTAAAGTCCCACCCTTTAATATATATGGGGTTCCTTAATTATAACTGTGTAGTGGTTAATATATTTGTTATTGTTTTGGGTTTTGTTGTTGTTTTAATCAAATAAAGTCTGATTATTTATATTTAGGGGCTGTTCCACAACTGATAACATGGGGGAGGGGGAGATATCATCATTATTATTATTGCAAGCCTTGTGGGTCTGACTCATTTAACTTGAGGTTATCTCTGGCACTTGCCAAATTAGCTAGTTGAGAATTATAACAAAAAATGGCATTTTTAATTATAATTTGGCTAAATAATTTCAAGTAATAGTTGATATTTTGTCAGAAAAATAAACTAGTTTCTCAAATTTGTTATTAAAGTTTAATAATAATAATAATACACAAAAATTGACAAAATTTTCTGCTGAGACTAGAGCTAATTGTGTTAGTTGGTTTAAATGAAATGGTATGTTGTGGTTAATCGTTGCAACAGCTGTATCTGTATTATGCCCCTAAACATCGTCCTCACTGCTGCACTGGAACTGTCCATGTATATTTTATTTCTTTTGTCGACAAATGTTTTAATAAGCATTTCTCAATTATTTGTTTTAATTTGAAATAATGTTCATTTTATTTTATTTAAACAGAGCACATACAAAGTTCAAATGTCTAACATTCCTAAATATCTACAAAAGAAGACGAAAAAGCTAATGCAATATCACACCCTCATCACACCTTAAACACACTTAATTTAACATGCTGAACAAAGCCATCCATTATTATTGCTGGTAATTATGCAACAGTAATTCACATTTAAATGCATGCATGTTGCCGGAGTAATTGAAAATGAACCATTTCATAAATTGGAAATACCATGGGTCAGTATACACGTAAAACGCTGGGATGTTATTATAGCATGTACTGCAGGATGCAGGCCCAAACGAAAGCTGGCAAAGCACACTGGCAGATGTGCAGATAATCACTGTGTTCCAAGCCAAGCCAACATCAATGGCTTATCTTTAGACAAACTTATCAACTTGCCTCAGTGGACAGAAATACACAGAATATTTACACTAATTGGGAGATTCACTTCATCAGAATCTTTTAAAAAAAAGAAGGAAAGAGACTGATCTATATTTCTAAACAAAATAAGAATAAATTATGTATGAAATGTGAAATTATAATTAAAATATGGCATTGAAAAAAATGCATTAGTTATGAAAGGGAGGGGGATACTGTATTTATTAAATAGTAAATTAATTTACATGTAAAAAATATCTAACTTATGTAATCATCTTTTGCAACACAATGTCACTCAAATTTATTAAAATTGGGGAGTTTTGTTGAGGATTTCGCCAGCACCATAAACATAATCTAAAATTGATATTTTGGATTTTGTCGCATAATCTTATGCTTCCGTCTCCAAATCTAGGATTAACAGAAGTACAGAACCATGCTAAATTTGCAGCATATTATATTAGTATATTCAATTTTACATTATGTTTAATTTTTTTTAAAAGGCCGGGTTCATTGCCAAAACAGCCAAATGCTAATTTTATACAAAGTGGCTATAACATTGAGTCTTTGTCTAATAAAATGTTCCTTAAATTAACCACAATTTGCACAAGAAAATACTAAGTACATCTCTGAACATTGGCAAAACCAAAATACATGTGTGTTTCAATGTGAGCCCCTGGATTATGATAAGTTATATATTTGCAAAATGTCCATGTCATTAATTTATATTTTTATCAATAACATCTCGATTCTCATATAGTTTCCTTATGATGACGGTTAATATACAGTGTTGTGTCGAGAGTATTTAAATCAATAAATGCTGAGAGAAAGTGTTGACTGCTGTCGATGAATGAGTCACAAATATTATTTCCCAATATCCAACATTATTTCATTGTAACAAATCTAATTGCATCTGATTTATAATTATAATTATCTATTTTGTAAATATTAATATTTTACCCCCCACCCAACCCCCAATGTTAGTGTTTTGAAGCTTTATTTCCCTCTTTAGGCGACATATCTGATTATTACTATTATTTAGTAAAATTGTATCAAAATTCTAGAAGCCCTGCTTTATATCTGGCAATTTAATGACATTTAACAAAAAGGGAATACAAATTTATTGTAAATTTAAAATGTTTACAATTTCTTAATAATAAAATGAAATGTCTAAAACAAACATAAAAACATAAAATCATTCATCATATTATAACAATATATTAATTTAATTACCAAATTAAATAGTAGTATTTCAATGATTCTTTTTAATTTTTAAACATAAAGCAGTATTTTAATTGAATGAATAATTATTTCAAATTATCAAAACAAAACAATGAATAGTAGTAGTTTTTCAGCACTGAATTAATGTAATTTTAACTTTAATTTACGATGAAAAAGAATTAAGATCTTAAATATTTTATGAAAAAACTATTTGTTAAATATCACAATAAATACATTCCACATTTATAATATATTTAACACTTTTGTCCTCAACCACACATCTGTAGTGCTGTTACCTTCATTCAGAGTATTCAGACCACGATAAATATAATACGAGATTATTCTTCATTATATACACTGTATGTACATGTAGGTCAAGACATAAAGGAAATGTACTAGAACATGTAACTTAAAAAGAATGTTCCCCTCCAGCTGTCATCCATATCAAACACAGCACAGAACAATGCATGAATATACATGCATATGTGTTGTACATTTAAAAATGTAATGGTAAGAAAACAATGTAAATACCAACAGTATTAATATGTTATACAATGTACATATCTGAGATGTTTATTTCACAATGCTAACTGTGAAACTACAGAGAATAATACAATGTATATCTTACAAGTAAAAACCTTGAAAAGAAGAACATTGAAGAACAATATTCAACAAAATAATACAGTGTAACATAATGAAAATTGAGTTCAATTTCCACTGAAATACATGTAATTGATTGAATAAATATACAGAATAATAATATACTCTTTACAAATGTAAGGGATGATGTATGACTAATGTTGAACAGAAATCAAATACACTTTTTTTTTTATATATATATACATGTAGCAAGATAATATAACAATAATTTATTTTAATTAAAGAATTACACTAGCAATTGGCAGCAGTGTTTTGAACAGCAGTACATCTGAAATAGATTTAACAGTGAAATATGTCACTGAGTTTGTTGACTGGCATAGCAGAGGTAGAAACGTGCTGATTACACGCGGCAAATGTTGTACGCCTCATGTAAAGGCAGGCAGGCTGTTTCATTGCCCTAAGGCAGGCCTGGCCATTCATTTTCTGCAGTAACTTTTCAATGGCTTTTAGATAAAGGCAGAGTGGGGGGCTGACCCGGGCTGAATAGGCTAAGCAGAAATGCTATGTACAAAACAATAACCTAATTAATAACTTCTCAAAGGCTGAACAATCTGCCGTTAAGGAAAAAATAAAGTGGCTAATGCTTCCAAGTAAATAATTGCTGATAAATATCATCTGTTTACCATATTTACGTGCTAAAAATAGACATGTTGAGTAGTTCTCCATCAAGTGTCAAAGCTGAAATCTATATGCTTAGAAAGTGTTTGGGTCACAAATACAGCTTCAATACATATATACACCTGTAAATATGGGTGGGTGAAATGATGGTATTTTGAAAAATAAAACATATTACAATACACGGTATTCAGCTTTCAAAATAGTTAGGGCAGAATAAAAGCAATAAGAACTTGCAATGAGATCAATAAATAATTCATGTCTTGTTTTTGTTCACAACTGGATGGAAAATCAGCATGTTTCATGTTTTTATCCTTGTGTACCCATATCCATGATAAACATATAGTAAAAAATTAAATAGTTCCATTGTTAAATGTTTATCAGCCGTTTCATTTTTCACTTCTTTTATTGTTATTATTATCTGAGTTTTAATTATTATTTTTGGGAGGGAAGGTGATGGGTGAGAAATTAAAAAATATATCAATCTTAAAATATTTAAATATTGTTAAAGTATTAATATAAAAATATATATGAATGACTAATTCTTAATGTAATTAATATAAAATGTATGCTGATTAACATAATATTTTATTTAATTAGTAAATACAAAAAAATATATATATATATTTAACACTAACGTTAACAATAAATGATAAAGGTAAAAGAAAATATCATATATATGCAAGGCTACATGTATTACATGTACTATTAATGTAATATTTTATGAAATATATAATTTGAAATATTCAAATAAAATAAACATGAAGTGCCTTAGCCCATGTTATACAGCCAAAGTGACATTGTAATATAATTCTCCAGTGTGTCAACATGCTGGCCTTGGGTAAACATTGTACAGTTTACCAAATAGATGGAAGATGACCTGTGACCTGTGATAACATTTATATATCAAAACATTGTTTCCAGCTTCAAGTATTATTAAATTATGATTAATAAAATTCAAAAAGTTACCTCGCCATGATATTCTTGCTTTCCATCGGGTGTGTGTTCTGGCAGGAAATAAAGTCGTACACTTGCCAACAGTTGGTTATTATTTTTGTCTTCCCAAATCAACTGAAGTTCCCCAATGCTCACCGGTGCGCCTTTCAATATTTCAACGAAGAAAAATTCTCCTAAAGACAATATTTTTGTCTTTTCATCTTTATGATATTTAAAGGCTTTATAAAATGTGTACGGTCCGTGCTGTCCACAAGACGCTCCGACAAACTGCAAAGAAGACATTACAAATTGAAATTTTACTATTCACTATCGGCATGCATGCGTGATAGCAAACTGACAAGGCTAAAACATGAATTCGACACACATCTAGGTCACTTGTTCAATAATACGCTGAAATAGAATGCATGTTTCATAAATAATTCAGCGTAAATATTTACCAAGAATATTCAGTAAGACAAAGCCAATATTTACCTGCACTTTTGTAGCGTCCATCCCATTAAAAAGTTGATTATTTATCGCCTACCATCGCATGAACAACTTTAACAATACAAGTTTTATATTTGGCCCTAATTAGTGACGTCACGCTTTGAAGACTTCTCATTAACATAATCCATTCACAGTAATATCAATCTCTATTTAAGCATTGTTAATGGACACAAAAATGTGAATATTTGCACTGAATAAAATATTTGGCAATAAACCATACGCTAATATATTATTTCACTCATAAAAAGTTAATTTCACTCCAAACAAACTGGTTTACATCTTCGTGCGGCAAAGATGAACCGGTGTCAATATAATCTGTGCCTATCCAGAAAAATATGTAAAATATACACCTTTACTATATTTACAACTACAGTGTAAGTAACAACCACACATTTGTTCATATTTATTGTGTTATACATAATACACACATATATAAACTTTATATTTTATTTGATTTTAAACTTTAACGTTGTTAATCTTTGTAAAATAAATTAATGTGTACGACTATTTCGTCACATGACCTTGTAAAACTAACACCTGACATGCATAAGGAAGATGGCGGTAGGCGTGCCAGAAAGTTTGTTTATATTTTTGAAATGGTAAAAACTCCAACAAACAATTTATTTATTTGGTAAGACTTTTTTAAAGTGATAAATAATGTTCCTGTTGATTATATTATACGGTTGTCATAATATTTGTACAGGTTTTTAATGGATAAAACCCCTACCGATCTTTGTGAGTTTAAAAAAACAAAAAACATTTTTGTTACTTTATTATTTACAACAGCATTAAGGTTGGTAAATCAAGTGTTAAAATTCAAGTGTATGAAAAACAATGCTAAATTTTAATATTTTTAAATGTGACCATGACTTAGTTTAGACCTATTTCAGTTATTATGTCCAAATATAAACGATCATCATATTCTTTGAAAGTACTTTTTTAATTTTTACTTTTTTTCAAATTGAGAAAAGTAGGTGGCAGTAGATCTACTGAATTCAGTGAAATATATAATTGTAGACATGAATAGTAGGCAGCAGTGGTAACAACAGGGCAACGGTAGCCATCAAAGAATTGCCACCTGCCCCCAACTAATTAACAGAGGTTTGTTCTCAGCAACGCTACACCAGCAAACAGCTTCTTGGTTTCTGAATAGATCCAGTGTTAGTATAGTAGAAGGAAGGAAATGTTTTATTTAACAATGCACTCAACATATTTTTATTTATGGTTATATGGTGTCAGACATATGGTTACAGACCACACTGATATTGAGAGACGAAACATGCTGTCGCCATTTCATGGGCTACTTTTTTTGATTAGCAGCAAGGGATCTTTTATATGTAATATCCGACAGACATGATGGTACATACCACAGCCTTTGTGTTACAACAGTTGTGGAGCACTGGCTGAAACGGGATATAGCCCAATGGATCAACTGATGGGAATCGCTCCTGGACCGATCTCACATCACTTTACCACTGGGCTATGTCCCACCCCTTGTTGGTATAGTTATCAATGATAAAAGTTCATTACTTAAATGAGATCAATAAAAAATGAATTCAAGTCTTGTTTTTGTTCACAACTGGATAGAAAATCAGTATTTAACATGTTTTTATCCATATGCCCGTATCCATGATAAACATCAGGCGCAGATGTAGGATTTCTGAAAGGGTGGGGGGGTGACCAAATGTCATGACTGATCTCTCCTTTTACACAAAACAGTTAATGTAATCACATTTCTCCTTATAATTTATGGTTGGTTTTCAAAAGGGTGGGTCCTGATCCCTGGGACCCACCTCCCCACAGATTGGCTACTGATCATATATTAAAAAATATAATAGTCCCATTAAATGTTTATTAGCCTTTTATACATATGTTAACAATTATCAAACTTAATTTGCAGATTAGTACAACCTCATTGGGTCCATAGGAACTTTTGGAGGGTGGGGGGTAGCCCCCTCTCCATTGAGGAGAAAAATGCATGTTTTTTGTCCTACTCTATTTAAATAAAAATAAAATTCTGTCTTTTGTTCCTCCACTAGTGATTGGGCCCCTGACTTTAAATATGTTTCTTACGGGCATGATGATGTACCCCATCTAAGTGCACTCCATTCTAAATTGTAAACTGACTGGGGTGTGTTCTGTGGTTTGATTTGTTAATTACATTCTTTTTCCGGGATCAAATAGACAATAACGCCCGGAAAGCTAATGACGTCATTAGAAAGTGACGTCATTAGCAATTGGAACAAGCGAAGTTGACGATTCAAGGGTCTACAGTTAGATTGTAGCCAGGTATTTTTTTCTTCAAGAAATGCCAAATATACAGTTAGTTTTGTAGAAAAATTATTCAGTTTACAATGGACATAACCATATGGAGTTTTTAGATTTGTGGGTGTTATTGTCTATTTGATGCCGGCAAATGTTTCATTTTAGACCTCGGGCTAACGCCTTCAGTCAAAAATTACATTTGTGGGATCAAATAGACAATAACACCCGCAAATCTAAAAACTCAATATGGTCATCTCCTAATTCGATTACGTAATAGATTAAAACCTACCCAAACGGAACCTAGTTAAAATGTTCCCATTTTTAGTCAAAATGTACCCATAATACAATTTTACTGCCAAGACGTACCCATATATTAATAGAGGGTCAGGCCTGGAAACTTGATTTTGATGAGTATTCAGCTTACATGGGTTTGGATTGAGGTAAAAGTCTATACTGTATTCAGTTCACTAAGTAATAGATAAAGAAAACGTTATAAAACCAGCGAATGACAACTACAATCAAATGTTTGTAAAATTATGATGCAAGTTATAAGCACTTGGATTGTTTGTTTGTTTGTTTAACGACGCACTCAACACATTGTAATTACAGTTATATCGACGTCAGACATATGGTTATGTCGAGAAAAAACCCCAGTTGTTAGCTGATGGGGATCGATCCTAGACCGATCGCGCATCAGGCGAGCACTGTACCACTGGTCTATGCTGCCCGCTCACTTGGATTGGGGGTGGGGTATTTTGTTTATAATACACTCACGTTTCTTTTCATTTGATATCTTTCTACATATCTTGGTTTTTTTTAACAACACCATTAGAGCACATTGATTTATTAATCATCGGCTATTAGATGTCAAACATTTGGTAATTTTGACATACAGTCTTAGAGAGGAAACCTGCTACATTTTTCCATTAGTAGCAAGGGATATTTTATATGCACGTTCCATACACAGGACAGCACATACCACAGCTTTTGACATACCAGTTGTGGGAACACTGACTGAGGCAAGGGATAGTTTATATGCACCATCCCACAGGCAGGATGGCATATACCACAGCCTTTGAAATATCAGTCATGGTGTACTGGCTGGAACAAGAAATAGCCCAATGGGCATGTGTTCATTCATTTTGGACATTTAATGTTTAAATAGTTAAAAAGGTATTCAAAATGTTAAAGATGGCTGGATGTAGCCTAGTAGTAAATCTTCTGCCTGATGTGCGGTCAGTCTAGGATCGATCCTTATTGGTGGGACCATTGGGCTATTTCTTATTCTAGCCAATGTGCCACGACTATCATATCAAAGGCTGTGGTGTGTGCTATCCTGCATATAAAAGATCCCTTAAAATGTTTGCTACTTCCACTTTGATCTATATGTCAGAATTACCTAATTAATGTTTCATATCTAATAGCCGATGATTAATAAATCAATGTGCTCTAGTGTTGTCATAAAACAAATCAAACTAACGTTTTGTTCATTCATTTTGGACATTTGATATTTTAACAGGCAGTTAAAAAGGCATTTGGCAATTTTAAGGATGCAAAAAGCTTTAACAGACTGAGTGACTGGATCACATCTTTACAAGAACATCTATGTTAATTAGTAGTGATTGGTGAGGTTGTGACATCTGTTAACCCTGATATCTAATGTACAAATTGATGTTGTGTATTATTGTAATATTTCCTGTGTATTAAAAAAAATACAGTAACCTGTTACGGTGGTAAAAGTATGATTTAGTGTCAGGTACTTCTGATCATAATAGCCAGGTAGTAATTATAATATATGTACATTTTTCATTTCATGTAGCAGCAAAACAAGATTTAATGATGTGACAAGACAACTGCTTTGCTAAATGTTTAATTTAGTGCTTACCAAGCGTACAGAAAATGAACATGTTATGCATGGCCCGCATAGTGTGAAAATTAGTTGTATAGCTTGAGGTTGCCAGAGGCAATCAAGCCAAGCATCTAGCGGGAATGCTAAAAAAAACAAAAAACCCCATCCATTTTCAGGGTATTGTTTTCCACATCAAAAACAAAACATTTATTGAAATAAAAATATATGTAAATTATGTTTCTTTTTTAATAAATGAATTGCAAAATAGGGACAACAGGGATATTTTACATTTTCTGAGTGTTTTATAAAGGCAATTTCATTATTGAAAAATGCCTGTTTAATCTCAGGTCAGCATGGCACTGATTACGACAAGATGGCACTAGACTATTGAGGCATGGTGTAGCACTATGCTAAAACAAGCCATTGAAAACACTATATAGAAATATCACATTTCACAAAGGCAAGGATAAAAAAAAAATGAGTCTTTGATTTTATTAACAGTATATGTGAAAATCCAGTAATAGCTTACATTTTAAAATAAAATAAAATAAACATTGTGAACACTTCAGTGGTAAACATCCATATCTAATGTGAATTTAAATTTATTAAAATGTATTGGTGGCAATGTACGTCAATGTTATCATGTTATTCCCCGTTGTTTCCATTGATACGCTTATCTTTTAAATGTATATGAATATAATTCTTTCTATATCTGATGGTAATACTACCATGAATCTGTATCAACCTTTTTTTATTTTGCACAATAAATTAGCCTCATTTGCATATTATCTTTCTACATGAAATGTACAAATCTAATTCAGATGTGTGTGTGTTATTTGTGATCAATATTCTTTCTCATTGTCTCGTTAGATGTACTGTACAGAAATATCAGAAATATTTGTCATGTTTTTAATGGTTGACATTTTAAATGTAGAAACTGAAATTATCATTTATTTTTCTTGCATACATCACTTTATGTATAGCGAGTACAGTCCCACTGAAGCATAATGTGGAATTGATTTTAGACTTGGTCCCGTACTATCAGTGGCAATGTTTAATACAGAATTCGCTGTAGCAGATTACAGCGGCTGGGTAAATCAATACATGTAATCTCTCTATGGTATATATGCCAATGTCTTCTTGGAAAGACATATTGACATGCATGTATTATTAATTTATTGTCTTGTAATTATGAACTCTCTTTTTTTTTCATTAGATTTTGTGCAGTTTACTAGGGGCATGTGGGAACAGGCATTATTTTGATCTGATATTTTCTTCTAATTATGGACTCCTTTTTTTCTTGTTGATTTTGTGCAGTTTAATAAGGGCATGTGGGAACAGGCATTATTTTATTCTGATATGTTTTGATTCTTTATAATGTTACATGGAACATTTTGTTTTCAAAATCTTCATTAGTGATATTTCTAGCAACTACAGTTCTTTTGTTTTTTATTGTGTAGGGATTTTTTATATTTTTAATGATGGTTTGTATTATTGTAGGATGTTCTCTGTCTGTCCATCCGTCTTGTCCAGACCATATCTTGAATACAGATGCAACATTTCGTAACACAACATTTAACCTAACGCTACAAGTTACAAACTCTGACACCGTTACGTCATTGATCTAGAATGGTCCCAATGTTATTAATAACAAAATACACAAACTCTGAAAAAAAATCTGTCATTGCAAAGGATTTTATTCCAAACGTGGGATGCCATAATAAAAATAATAAAAAACAAAAAACTATAATTTTAGACCCCATCACCAGCGTATGCATGCAGAATTCCATGAGTAAAAATAATCTGACCCCAATAGCTCTGTTTGGTCAATATGCTACAGACTACTGCGCATCAAATCACATTCCAGTTATACGGTCTGTGACTTTCTAACAAACGAAACAAAAATTAAATAGTCAGAAATTATTACTGCAGGGCTCTACATTAACTTTTTAAGGCACCTGTCCTGTAGGACATGCAAAAAATAAAACTACCTATCACATCAGATATACCACATGTCCTTGTATATAC
>JAECMU010007562.1:0-13937 GCA_016106625.1 Dracogyra subfuscus | reverse complement strand
GGGGGGTGTGATGAGTGCAGCGTTATATATGCATCAAACGTAATGGGATTTTCTGTTTTATATGTTAAATAATAATTTTAAAAATTCCATGGAATTCCGCTTTAATTTCTTGGGTTTTTAAAGACCTTGCAAATTATATTTACAAATCCTCGTGGTTCAGTGTAAGCCTCTTTATTTTATTCTGTAATGAGGAATGTACGAAGAGGTGTATATTAGTCAATAATAATAATTCACGAGCCACATAGGGGTGAGTTAATTATGTTTCATCAATCTACAATTCCGAGTGCATTCTTCAACTTAAAATAAATTTTGTCTTTGTTAAATTAACTTTTTAAATGAAAATATTGGTTAAAAATGCAAAAGAATATTTACAAAACTAATAACCCAAAACGATAGGATCCTTTCGGACCTAACCTGAAAGATTCAGTTGGAAATCCCAGTTCGAATCCCAGATCTGAACACACAAAACGTTTCATAGGTGTTGATTCTTGAAAACATAATCTACACCTAGAACAATAGTGTGACGTCACAGGTATGGATTAAATGCTTATACATGTACTTATTTTGGTGCTTCTATTCAATTAAGGTTCAAGCACGCTGTCCTGGGCATACACTTCAGCTACATGGGCTATATGTCCAGGACAGATAGTGGTTAGAGAGAGAGGGGGTAGAGAGAGAGGGGGTAGAGAGAGAGAGAGAGAGAGAGAGAGAGAGAGAGAGAGAGAGAGAGAGAGACAGAGAGAGGAGCCGGTACCAGGGTGCGAACTCGGTACCCAACCAGTTTAACAACCAAACCACTGAGGCCGATATTAATATAGCTAAGAACTTTTAAAAACTTGTTTACTATCTCTTTTTATTATGACAGGGAACATAAAATACATGTATAACATGTATACTTGTAGTTATTAAGAAATTCTGTTTAATCGATTGCGAGTAATTTGGTAAAACTCAGCAAATTACAATTGGCTTCATAGGAAGAAATAAATGGTACACCCACAAACCAGCAATAATTTACGGACGGAACAATGCAACGTCAAGTGTGAAATTACGTCTATGAAATCGACTAACAAATGGTCAATACATTCAGACGAAATTGATCACAAGAAACGGGTGTCGGACAAATAGACAAACGAGAAATGTACATGAGTTCGGCGGCGGTTTGACGTTGTAGATTTCACTTGGTAGATTGATTACAGAATTCAATCACTCCACGTGTATAAACAGCGTTCGCGGTGTCGCGGCTTTAATTTCCTGAGTAACAAAGCGAGATCGTGTGCAAGATCGGCTCATTATTGTTAATGGAACACAACACAGGAAGAGATGACAAAATAATAGATTTTAGATTAATTAATACATTCGGTCGCAATTGTACTCTTTGTTTTAAACACAATTCAACATCCCTGGAAATAACAATGAGAGTAAATGTTGTCCTCGTAAACCGATTTTAGGATTACAGTGAAGAAACGAATGACCTACTACTACAGCCAAACCTGTCTTGAGCAGCCACCAAAAGGTGTATGAAAAAGTAGCCTTTTAAGACAGGTGGCTGCTTAATGCAGGTCATTTTAGATAATTTGTAAGAATAAACTTTTGGTTTCTTATCACAGGTGGTCTGTTATTACAGGTGCTCTGTTAATACAGATGGCCGCTAAAACAGGTTTTAAATTACACTGTATATTTATAACTTCTAAACAATGACAATAGGACCCACGTGCTTGGTTACCTAACAGAAACAATGATTCTAGTAATAAAGTAATTCACTACTGGCACATGTTTACTGAACAAAATAAGAAACTGTTGCGTGAATTCGTTCAACATTTTCAGCGAGTATTTTGCGACAGTTGAACGCCAAATGTTAGCAAAGTTTTAGTAAGACATTCTCACTAATGTAGCACTAACATCGCATGGCCGGATGGCCTCTGTTTTTTCACGACATTAATGATACGTTAGTACGAAGTTAGTGCTAATATTTTGCGACTGTTTGGCGTAGGTTTGGCTTTCATGTCTTGACGTGAGACATAGTCACTTACAACGTGCATATGTTGCACGTATACGCACGTACGTCATAAAATGTTCGCGTGACGGCACTGTACCACGTGACTTCGCGTACCTATAGATACGGTGACATTGAAAACTGCTGAAGTGTGGTGTATTAAATTTGTGTGAATATTTCCAATGGTTTTCAACAGGGGGGTTATATAGGTTGCTTTCAAACGCCAAATGTTCGCCAAATGTTCGCCAAACGTTTTGGTTGCAAAATTAGTGAGATGTTATTGCAACATTATTGTCACTGATGCCAGACTGACATGCGACTAAGACGTTGCTTGCGACGTTAGTGCGTCAGTTGCACTGTTGTGCGTCAGTTGCACTGTTGTTGCACTAACGTTTTGCGAATGTTTGGCGTTGATGACCCCATATGAGGCCAAATACGCCAAAAAGTCGCACTAATGACTCACTAATGTATCTCTAACTTAGCACACATGTTTGGCGATTGCTTCGTGACTTTTTTGAATGCAGAACATATATCTGTGACAACTGCGTTTTCAAAAATGCAATAGTCGCAACATTAAACGTGACAATTTGTCTTCTTGAGATACAGGCTGAACTGGGGAATGACGTGATGAGCGAGAATGTCATCGTGGTAACGTTGAGCATTTAAATAGTGGTGAACGATAACCATGGGCAATGGCTGCCCAAACCATGGCAGAATCCCCACCCACAAAATGATCTCATTCAAGAACACAACAGTCAGTATAGCGTTCATTTCTCTTATGGTAGACGCGCACCCTGCCATCACCACGTTGTAAAGAAAATCTGGATTCATCCAAAAAAAAGAACGGTATTCCAGCGTCGCCGTATACAACGAGTGTGTACACGTGCCCAATTAAGACGATTTAGACGATGACGTTGCGTTAAAACGCATCCGACGCAAGGACGTCGTTCATGTAAACCGTTCTCTCGCAGACGATTACCAGGTGTGTTAGCAGCAGTAGCAGTGGTAATTTGGAATCGATTGCGAAAATGCGTGTTCATGATATAGCGGTCTTGACCACGTGTTGTAACACGCAGACGTCCACGGCGTGGCAAGTCGTTGGTGCTTCCTGTCGTTCGCAATCTTGCGCGAAGATTTCGTATCGCTCGACTAGAACTCCCAGCATGCCTTGCAACGTCTTCTGTCGACATGCCAGCATCAAAGCATGCCAATCGTCCGTTCGCGTAAATTATTGGGTATTCTTGGCATACTAAAAATGCTACAATGTAAAAAACGTCATTTATATTTACAAATTTTGAAGCGTTTTCGTTCACTTGACAAAAATGTCAGTAAGACAAGTAAAACAAATTGACCGAATACTACACGGGACATGTGGATCCATGCATGCACGTGCAAATTGAATTTCACGTTGTCGACGATTAACAGTGCAAAAATAATCGATAAAATGCATGAATCCTGATAATACAGCTCAAGGCTAATACTACCTATATAATTTCATTACACAATGAATTCTTTAACACAACAAATACTATATGTAAAACGTTTTTGTGTTTTTGTTCAGTATATTACTAATATTAATAGGCAGTGTAAGATATTTTTCGGCGAGTACAGCTTTCTTCTCTTTCGTTTTACCGTTAATTTAAATATTATTTATAAAGTTTTTGCTGCTAATGGAAAAATGTAGTGGGTTTCATTTGAAGGATACTAGTCAAAATTACCAAATGTTTGACATTCAATATCCGATTATTAAAAAAATTAATGTGCTCTAGTGGTGTCGTTGAACAAAGCAATCAGGCTATCAGGCAGTAGGCCTACCATGTAGGGCGATGGTCGTCGTGTGTAGTTTTATAAGTTCATCCCTTGTAGTCCAGTCAGTATATGCTTTGACTCAAAACAAATTAGAATGGAAATTGTTTTTATTATTGTTGTTTTGTTTTTGTATTCATTTATGCATTCTGTTTAACTGATAAAAATCATCTCTTGAAACAGCGTGCTAAATATGATTGTTTTGTTTGGGTTTTTTTTTTTTTTTTTTTTTTTGGGGGGGGGGTAAACAAAAATATTAAAGTAATAAAATAGATGATGTTTGGAATATTTTTTATAAGTTTATATTATGGTTATATTCCTTCTTTTTGGTGTTATTCATTAAAGGGATATTCCTGAGTTTGCTGCATTGTAAGATGTTTTCGATTAATAAAATATTTGTCCGCCTGATGCGCGGTCGGTCTAGGATCGATCCCCGTCAGCTAACCACTGGGTTTTTTTTCTCTCGACATAACCATATGTCCGACGACGATATAACCGTATTTAAAATGTGTTGAGTGCGTCGTTAAACAAAAAATAAACAAAAACAAAATAATAAAATATTTCTACGATTAAATTGACATATTTTCTTATTTAAAATATTAGTGTCTGTATATTCAATGTGTTGCTAGTCGTTTTAAAGGGACATTCTTGAGTTTGTTTCAATTTTGAAGATGTTATCGACTGTTTAACGATTGTAATTACATACTATAATTATTAAATATATCTTTCTGCATAAAATATTGCTTTTTGTATATTAAACGTGTTTCTGATCGTTCTAATATTTGTACTAGGTTAAATTTCATTTTATTTCCAAACAAATATTTTTTCGTACGTACAATATAAGTTGTAGAAGCGTCACTCGGGGTGAATGGATTTGTATGTACCCTCTGGGAGCTCTTTTAAAAAAAGAAACCAGAGGGTACATAAAAATCCATTCACCCCGAGTGATGCTTCTACAACGAATTTATCTTGCCGACATGTTAATTAATTAACCAATACACTATAATAAAATAACTCCAAACTATAGCATTACTTACGAAAAAAACGTCCATTCACGCGGACGCAAAAGAAAGCACTTGACAGCGAGAAAAAATAGCTCCATCAACAATAACAGTTATTAACTTTAAATATGTTCAGAACTCACAAAAGCTATCAAAAATAACAATAACAACAAAAACCAGCAATAACGAAGTTTAAAACAGCATAACAGTTAATCAAAGTTACGAAACAAATCATCTATGACAGGCGGGGTATATGAGAAAACAATAGTCATTTATACCCCGTCTAGAATTCTCTTACGCGGGGTATAAGGGGTTTGTCTTAGTGTAACCAGCCAATGGGATTCGAGTATTTTACATGAAGGCGGGATAAAATTATTTGGAGACAAATCCAAGTTCGGCTTTTTACAAATACTGAGATGACCAGAAACACATTGAATATACAGACACTGATATTCTAAACAATATATTTAATATGTAAGTTTAATCGTACAAATATTTTATTAGTCGGAAACATTTTATAAGGCAGCAATGTCAGAAATGTCCCTTTAATATTTGTAAGAAGCACAAACTGGATTTTGTCTTCAAATGATTTCGTACGTACAAAAAAAACAAATTGTAAGAAATAAAATGAAATATAACCAAACAAACATCAGAAACACGTTTAATATACAGCCACTAATATTTTATGCAGATATATATATTTGCTATGTAATTACAATCGTTAAAACGTCTCTGTTTGACGATAACATCTTAAAGAGTGCAGCAAACTCAGGAATGTCCCTTTAAAGGGAATACAAACAAACGTAAAATGTTGTTTCTAATAAGCATCAGTATTAAAATTTGAAGGGTGGAGAGGTGGGGGTTCAGAAATGTTTCTTTTTAACTATAAATGTACATATTTTGGACAGAATCCTAAATTTCAAATTTCTATCATATATCACATTCATTTTCTTAAAATTATTATCATAAATAGCAGGTGTTGATGCAGGAGTATGTGAAAGGGACGGGGTGGGTGGGGCGCTGATGTTTTTATATTTGTATTTTTTGCACAGTTCTTTACACTGTGTTTTTATTTCACTGTTGGATTTTTATATTGATGTTTATCATCCCATAATTTTGGCATTTACCATAGTTTGACACCCAACAGCTGAGGGTTTTCGTGCTGGGGTGTCGTTAAACATTCATTCATTCATTCATTCATTCATTCATTCATTCATTCTTTAGAGATATAACGTTTCTAGCAGGGCCTTCACGAGTACTCGAGTACTCGGTCACGGGTCGAGTCTAGCAAGACTCTAGTCTGTTCACAGGACTCTAGTACCCGTAAAAGATGGAATATAATGAGAAAATATAATAGACAATGTAGGACAATAATTTCAGCAGTAGATAATCAGCGATATAAGTTACACAATTATTGTATGATCATGTGTTTGTTTCTTTTTTTAAACTGACCGTCCGTCCGTCCGTCCGTCCGTCCGTCCATCCGTCCGTCATAACACTTCTAAATGCAATACAATGGCAGGATTTGGCATCCATGCTCAGCGCTGGAATTAAAGGAACATACCCTAGTTTCAGTTCATGAAAATTAACATTAAGTTTACTTTAATTTACAAACCTGTAACACATTTTTATAAAGTTACAATTGAGTGAAACATGAGTCTTTGACTTTGATATGGTGAAATACCCTCTAAAATAGAATAAAACTCGACTACATAACTGTTACTTCTCAGAGGCACGTGCCTTTTTAAAAATATGAGAAATGCATTTTGTGATATTAAAAAAACATCAGGATGACCAAAAACACTTCGAATGTACGGAAATGGATAATTTAAACAATAAATTTTAAGTAAAGTATGATTTCAGTTATCAAAAAACGCCTTTAATAGTCAACATTATGTCTTAGTGTTTAAAGACTAGGGTATGTCCCTTTAAGATGCATAAGGCTAGTATTTTGCTTTATTCCTTAGTCTCATCATCATCTAGTGTAAGTGTTGGGTACTCGGGTCCGGGTTGAGTTTGACCGTGGAATACTCGAGTCTAGTATTAGAGGCCTAGTTTCTTGGATGACTACATTAAAGCTTTTAAATGGCGACAACAGGTGCGAGTTTTGCTAACGAGAACATGTATGTATCGGGTTTGCTTTTTTTCCCCTAGGACATGCTTCATAATTTGGTAGTTATCAAAATAGCAATTCCAGAAGAAATTTAACATGTAGAATATTTTTTAAACGTACACTCTGTCGATTCATACGCCTAAAATTAGCATATAATCACTTCGGTGTGTGTTCCCAAATAAGAAACGAGCGCTTTCTATTTCAATATTTAAAATGACTTACAGATGCAAAACGACGCAATATTGCGATATAACATCCTTTATTAGTTATACATGCTAGGTTAATAAAAGTTAGTTGTGCTTGGGTGTGCACTCCTCCCACGAACATCAAAGTGTTCCGAAAGTAAAAAATAAATTAAATTAATGATCAGTGTATATTATGTAATTTATATTTGTTGGATGGGTGATTCTGGAAGAAAGTTTACTTAATATAATGCATGTAAGAACACTCTGGAATACCGCAGGTGCCTTTTTTCATGTAGGACGTCTCAGTGAAAGCCTTGCAGCCTCCTGTGATGTTGTTCAAAGAAGACAGATTTCATATACAAGTCTCGTTAAAATATCGCCTGAATAAACATAAACTAATGGAATTTACAATTCTGTCTCTTGCATAATGAATCAGATCAGTGTTACTTGTCAGTCCAGGGTCCCGTTCCACAAAGCGATCTTGGTCCTAAGATGAACTTAAATGCATAAGGTAGCTATGCGCTTAAGGTGATCTTAGGGCTAAGATCGCTTCGTGGAACGCGGCACTAGGCAGTAACTTGGATTTGTTTGTTTGTTTGTGTGGGGTTTTTTGGAGTGTGTGTGGGGTTGGTTTTTTTTGTTTTTTGTTTTTTTTAAATGGTTAAGAAGAGAATTTTCCGATTTGTTTTCCTCCGCCACCCCCACCCCGCTAGCTACAGCCCTGAATTTAAGCCGCGCTGTCTGTGTAGTTATAAATGGTAACGAAGACGTCGCAGCTGACGGATTTATTACATCCCCCACCTGTTCGTTATCTGTTACAGAGTTATCCCTAATGTTGTAGCTCTTTTATGACTAACCGAGAAGTCGTGAATTGACTTTATATACTGCAGTCTATTTCCCAGCGATTAAACGCAAAACATAATAAAAATTAATACATCATGTCTCAATGTATGGAACGGTTTTGCTGAAGTAGAAGCTAATCTTGTATGTTGTTTCTTGTGGAGAAACATTATTCCTGAAGTTCACATTAATAACACCTCGGAGTGCTTGGTTCAGCTGATAATTAGGGTTCTTGTGGGTATGTTCGGGATTGGGCTTGGGATCGGGGGACATCATGGTTTTACACCACCATTACGTTTGCATGCATTTTTTAAATTTATTTTCCATTGTTCTATTAGAGCACACTGATTTATTAAAGGGACATTCCTGCTGGGGAGTTTGCTGTATTGTAAGATATTTCCGACTAATAATACATTTCTACGATTATATATTTTCTTGTTTAGAATATCAGTATCTGTATATTCAATGTGTTTCTGGTCGTCTTAATATTTGTAAACAGACCAAATAATTTTGTACGTTAAGAAACACAATCGTTAAAGGGACATACCCTAGTTTTTAAACACTAAGACATAGTTTTGACTATTAGAGGCGTTTTTTGATAACTGAAATCATACGTTACTTAAATTTTATTATTTAAAGTATCCATTTCCGTACATTCGAAGTGTTTTTGTTCATCCAGATGTTTTTTAATATCACAAAATGAATTTCTCAATTTTTAAAAAGGCACGTGCCTCTGAGAAGTAACAGTTATGTAGTCGAGTTTTATTCTATTTTAGAGGGTATTTCACCATTTCAAAGTCAAAGACTCATGTTTCACTCAATTGTAACTTTATCAAAATGTGTTACAGGTTTGTAAATTAAACTAAACTTAATGTTAATTTTCATGAACTGAAACTAGGGTATGTCCCTTTAAAAAGTCTCTGTTAGTCGATAAAATCTTAAAAATTGCAGCTAACTCGGGAATGTCCCTTTAATCATCGGTTACTGGATATCAAATATTTGGTCATTCTGAAGTGTAGTCAGGAAAGAATTTTCAATTAGTAACAAGGAATTTTCAATATGCACCATCCAACGGACAGGATAGTACATACCAGGACCTTTAATACATCAGTCGTGGTGAACTGGTTGGAATGAGAAATAGCTCAGTGGGCGCACCAACGAAGATCAATCCCAGACCGACAGCGTATCATTAATATATAACAAGAACTTTATTCGCATTAGGCCTAATGACCCTTGAGCACATAATATATACATATACACAGATATAATATAATGTTATTGTACAACGTGTAAATCGTATTGACACATAAATGGGATACATTAGCGACATGGCGCCCATGAGTATTAACATGATGTTTATAAAATAACTAAATGCATAATTAAAACTACACATAATATACATAACAAACGTTCTATTTACGCTTTCACATTCACATGTAGGGAAAACGTAATTGTACAAAATTGTTTCTTTTTTCAAAGGTTTTAAAACAATACACAGCTAACCGTCTTACTATTCTTTCATTGTTGTTATTTAACGGTTCTATAAATATGAACATACTAGGTTTATTTTTTAAATATTTTTGTTAATGTAATGTCTGATAGATTTGTACATAGGACAAACAAGTATAAAATGAAATTCATCTTCTATTAAATTACAAGTAGACATTTACGATTATCCAGTGCAATTGGGTTAGGTTTCGCCCATCTTCCTGTTTGAACAGTTTCAATTAATAATCTATGAGCAGCAATGCGTAGTCTCGTTAAAGCAGTTCTATATTTTCCAACAGAAATACCGTCTAAATAAGACTTATAAGAAAAAGTATTTGAAAAATGTCGGTATAGTGATGCTCTATAGTGTAACTAAGACAAAGATTGTGTTTTTTAGAAATGGAGGGAAAGTGCTAACAAATAAGAAATGTTTTTTTTTAACGGCTGTCAAATAGACGTTGTGGATGGATTTAATTTTCTAGATATATTATTCTTTTAGAAATGGCAAATGTAGTCGTATACAGAAAAGAAAGAAAGAAAGAAAGAAATGTTTTATTTAACGACGCACTCAACACATTTTATTTACGGTTATATGGCGTCAGACATATGGCTAAGGACCGCACAGATTTTGAGAGGAAAGCCACTGTCACCACTTCATGGGCTACTCTTTCCGATTGGCAGCAAGGGATCTTTGATTTGTGCTTCCCACAGGCAGAATAGCACAAACCATGGCCTTTGTTGAACAAGTTATGGATCATTGGCCGGAGCAAGTGGTTTACACCTACCCACTGAGCCTTGCGGAGCACTCACTCAGGGTTTGGAGTCTGTATCTGGATTAAAAATCCCATGTCTCGACTGGGATCCGAACCCAGTACCTACCAGCCTGTTGTCCGATGGCTAACCACAACGCCACCGAGGCCGATATATATACAGAAGAGAGTAGCAAAACAAAACATTCTGTGGCCACGATCATATTGAGTTTTCACCCTCATGCCAGAGCGCTGCCTCGGGTTGCTGTTACATAAGTGGCAATACACCACTTGTACAGTTGTTATTTAGTAACACAAATGACAAGTAACTTCAAACCAATGGGTTAACTGGAAAACAGAACAGAACACCGTCACGACACGCGAGCTTTCTGGAAACGTTTAAAAGAAAAACAAAGTGACTGTAATTTGCCATCATCAAAAACACTTTATCAATACTTTAAAGAAGTAAACAGGAATGTTGACACAACTCTCGAACCAAACTTTATTAAAGATTTAGAAAGTAACTGTATCTTAGATAGACCTATATTACAAGAAGAAATACTTACAGTTGTTAAAAAACTTAAGAATAACAAAGCTTCGGGTCTCGACAACATAATTAATGAATATATTAAGCAAACTAATGTCTATATGATTCCTGTATATGTCAAACTTTTTAATTTAGTATTTGAAAACGGTATTTTCCCTGACTCATGGTTAGTTGGTATAATCAAGCCAATTTATAAAAGTGGAGATAAAGATAATCCTGAAAATTATAGACCTATTACACTGCTCAGTTGTCTTGGAAAACTGTTTACTGCTGTGTTAAATAATAGAATAAAAGTGTATTTAGAAACGAATGATATATATTCAGGAAAGATTATTCAACAAATGATCATGTCTTTACACTATATGGATTAATAGAACTGATGAAAGCACGGAAGAAAACACTTTTTTGTACTTTTATAGATTTCAACAAAGCTTTTGATTCAGTTTGAAGAATTGGACTTTGGGATAAATTACTTAAAAATGATATAAATGGTAAATGTTTTCAAGTAATTTATAATATGTACCAGAATATCAAATCTTGTGTCAGCGCACATAATTCTATGACAGATTATTTTCCCTGCTGTGTTGGTGTAAGACAAGGTGAAAATTTATGGTATAGCCATAGGCGAATTATTCAGTGATTCTTTAATTCATACGTCAATTGTTCTTTTTGTTTTACTCTATGCTGATGATTCTGTACTCCTTGCAGATAATTATCATGATATGCAAAACTCTCTGAATATATTTGATTCGTATTGCACGAAATTGAAACTAACAGTAAATTGTAACAAGACAAAAGTCTTAATCTTTAGTGGGAACAAGAATGATTACAAAAAGGTGTTTTATCTTGGAAAATCAAAGCTTGATAACGTAGAAAGTTACAAATATCTTGGTATTATATTTCACAAATCGAAAAGACTTACTAAGACAAGAAACATGTTATATACACAAGCACAAAAGGCTATGTTTTTTTAATTCTACGACAAGGCAGACGTCATAATATGTCTGTCCAGTGCCAACTAAAATTATTTGACTGCATGGTTTTACCAGTCCTATTATATGGCAGCGAAATATGGGGTTTTGAAAATTTGTCATTAACTGAAAAATTAGGTAACCAGTGTATAAAATTGTTATTACCTGTAAGAAAATCTACACCATTGTATTTATTATATGGAGAACTTGGACGTTTCCCGGTAAATATTTTTTATTTTTTATTTTTATTACCGTAAAAATAAGAATGATCAATTTCTGGTATCGATTATTGGAAAACAGTTCAAGTTGTCATTATTGGTGTACACATTATTACTGAATGATGTTAATAATAACTTTTATAATCATAAATGGATTATGTATGTTAAATATGTTTTAGATGATATTGGTTGTACATATATATGGTTATCACAATGCAATGATATTACTAGTGCTTCCATGTTGAAAACGTATATTAATTCAAAGCTTACGGATCAATACTTACAATCATGGTATATTTATATTGATAACTCATCCAAAGCTTCAAATTATAAATATTTAAAAATACTGTTGAATTTGAGACATACATCACAATTATAGAGAGAAAACATTGGTGTCCATTATTACACTTCAGATTATCAAACCATAATCTTCCAATTGAAACGGGCAGATGGAAAAATGTAGCACTACAAAATAGAATATGTCCATTGTGTAATAATTACGATATCAGAGATGAGTTTCATTATATATTTACATGTTTGTTTTTTAAGAATGAAAGAAGCGCTACTTACCTTCTTTTTGTCAGTCTAAACCAAATATATAT
Organism: Dracogyra subfuscus; assembly: GCA_016106625.1. Lineage (NCBI taxonomy): Eukaryota > Metazoa > Mollusca > Gastropoda > Neomphalida > Peltospiridae > Dracogyra > Dracogyra subfuscus. Next base: position 1,424 of record JAECMU010007562.1, on the reverse strand, counting down.
AAATTTTATATTTTATTCAACTCTAAGAAAGCTGGTGTCCTTAGAAAACTTTCTATTTTTTGTAATCTAATTATGAATACTTTCAAATCCTCTGGCTGATATTCTGTGTATTTTTTTAATTATTTATATGTATTTATTGTATTTATGTACATTTATGTACACCCACCATCTTGTTACAGTTATATTGACTAGTGTATGTATATATATCCTCATATGCCGTAGACTACGACGGCCTGAGTGTAAATAAGGTTTAGTTCAGTGGAGTTATTTAAATACTACACATGTCATCCTACTTGTAATCATCAAGGAATGATTTAAAAAGGCATATCAGTGTTTTATATTATTATTTTTAATGAAGAATTATTTTCTAAACCGGACTCTTTAAAGCTTCTATATAAAGTAATGACACGGGTAATGGTGCCTAAATTAAATAATGAATACAAGCGCATACACTACACACGGCTTACGGGTTTATTGTAGACAAAAGAAATGTTTGCTTTATTTAACGACGCCACTAGATCACATTGATTTTTTTTTTATCTTATCGGCTATTGGACGTCAAACATATGGTCATGCTGACACTGTTTTTAAAGGAAACCAGATGTCGCCACACAGCCTACTATTTTACGACAGGCAGCAAGGGATCTTTTATTTGTGCTTGCCACAGGTAGGATGGCCTTTGTTGAACCAGTTATGCATCACTGGTCGGTGCAAGTGGTTTACACCTACCCATTGAGCATTGCGGAGCACTCACTCAGGGTTTGGAGTCGGTATCTGGATTAAATAGTCCATGCCTCGACTGGGATCCGAACCCAGTACCTACCAGCCTGTATACCGATGGCCTAACCACGACGCCACGGAGGCCAGTCTGTCGACAAAAAGTTGACGATGTGGGAGCCTGAAGAATTCAATAACGAACAAAGCAGCATCATTAAGTTACTTGATGAGCTAGTAAGTGAAAAACAAACAGATTACTGGTGCTTCATTTCAGACACCAGTCACTATAAGATGGGAGTCCGGAATCAATAGGGCGTCGTGCTAAATGCGCGTTTTTACGGTTCCATTTCTCGTAACGATTTGGAGCAATTAATTAAAGCGACTGTCTTGAGTTTGTTGGTGTTGCTAAGAGTTGCCCTACAAACGTGGCCCTTTTAACTTCTACAATGTTCTAAGTCCTAAGTTCTTAACGTGCACATTCAGAGCAAGCTGTTGTAGCGCACGCCTGTCACAGGCACAGGGACCGGCCTTGGCCGGATCTCTCCGTCTGTGACAGGAAAGGTGTGGGAGACGGTAAGAGGGGATCGCCTGCGCTATCGGGTTCAAGGGAGAACCAGTAGCCCAATCAACTTGGAGGCAGGTGTGGGGATTGTTGGTGCTATGGAATTTTGATACCCTAATGGGTGGGGTCAAAAGAAAATTGGGTG